>JAPXFY010000326.1:0-64261 GCA_030674185.1 Monoplex corrugatus
TCTATCAACTCCAAATAGATACAAGATGAAATCATGTGTCACAGCTATCAGTGTAAAGATGACTCAAGAAAAATGCAGTCAAAATATGCAACAATCAGATTTGTACATGTATTATTATTTGAAGAAAAGTTTCGAGATTTAAATACATGTACACACGCACTCCCCTATCCACCCTCTCTCTGTCTCTGTCTCTGCTCTCGTACAGTCCTTTTTTATAAATTTTTTTATTATTAATATAGGGTTGTTTCTGTGCAAAATTCCAGCTTGTTCATTGTAAGGGTAAACAGGTCCTGCTATTAGTATGCATTACTGTTGTTGTTACTATTGATTTTCTTCACTCACTTGTCCTTGCTTTTGCAGGGGATGTTACCTTCATCGCATGGAACAGAAGAATCACAGCACCTACAGGAGGACAGTGGCAGTTGTGGTCAAGATGCCAATAGGAATGATTATGAAAGATGGATCGATGATGATGATAGCCAAGACGACTCCCGAGAGGACTCAAGTTGTTCTGTCCAACAAACGGGACAACGATGTGCAACAAATGCACCAGAGTGCGGAACCGATATGAACATTGATCCCACAAACTCTGTCCTGAACGATTACCGTGGAATTTGTCCCCACCTCCCCGAACTCACACATGACACATACACGCTCATATTCGTGCTGGTTCGTTTGTATACATGAAGACCAACAATAACGAAGAGTGAGCATTCACACCTGCACTTCCACTCTCCCACACACACTCACACTAGAACGCACACACACACATACATTCTTCCGTGTCATGACTGTGGCAGTTTTTGCCCAGAGCTGTTCTTAGTCCCCACCACCCCTCTCTAACCTCTTTCCCCAAGAGCTGCTCCGCTCCCCACCGCCCGCCCTTATGGCTTTACCCTGCCTGCCCCAGTCCCTCCTGTTTGCCCGCTGCTGCCCTCCCTCACTCTCATCTGCGGTTTACCCCTCTCTGCCACCCCACCAAATCCTCCCCCTTTCCCTCTCTTCCCCCCACGTTCCAACCTCCCTGTTCCCACTTTGCTGAATATGTTGTGAGACAGGGTGGCTTTTTTTTTTTTTTTTGTATGCAGGGTTGTGTGTACATGCACGTTGTGTGTATGCTTGGCATTTTTATGTGTTTGAAAGAGGTTTACTAGGACTGTGGGTGTGCCCCACATTTCACCAATTCTACCTCCTCGACACTTTGCCCGTCTTTCATCTGTATTGTTGGCTCTGTTCTGTAGGCACCAAGGAGTAAAAAGGACGTTTGCCTTTTTATGTGGTTGTGCATATCAAGACACTGATACAGAGCTGGCAGACATTACATTTTCATGTGATGTGTTGCAGTCAGTTGGACCCAGATTGCCTTTTAACCCCCCTCCCCCTCCCCCCCCCCCCCACACAACGCACCCCTGTGTTGGTGTGGGAAAAAGCTCAAGTCACTTGGGCGTATGTGCCTTATGTTGTTACATAGCCTGTGTACTTCGTCTTTGGTAGGCTTACACGCTGGTGTTTTTGTGCTTCCATAAGGCACTGAACTCAGGAGATGCTGATGCTCCATCCTTCCCCTGCCGGGCACTTCCCAGGCAAGGTGGAGTTTAAATCTTTCAATTAGTAGTCTTTTGTCCTAACCACTTGTCCTAACCACATCTGCCGTCTGGTGAAAATATTACATATACACAGTACAATTTACTGAGTGTTAGGTCAGTTGTAGATATTACACATTCAGAATAGAATTTCTTTCTTTCTTGAACGTACGCATAAGTAGATATTGTTTGATTTGTTTTGTGCTTTTTTCCTTTTTTTCTTTCGTTTTTCTTCTTTCTTTTTCTTTGTTTTGATGAGAGATAGACAGTTCACATCATTTAGATATGTAGGCCTACATTATTCTTTTTATGTTTCTGTTTTTGATTGTTGGTTCGGTTTTTGTTGTTGTTGTTTTTTTTTTTCATACTTTGTGATTTGTGACTGAACCAATTTTTTTTATGGGGAGACATTCCATTTTTGAGGAGATTGCCTTTGATATTGGCTGTGTGATGTGATTGGAGTCCTGTCCCTCCTGTGGGACTTCCTGTGTCTGGAGGGCTTTAAGATTGATCCACTAGATCAGTCTGAGGTCATTAGGTCATTCAGAGTAGGTCATGAGGATCTGTCTCTTTCTCCATTTTTCCTCTTGCTGAACCTTAAGATTGATACATGGCGGGATAGAGCACTAGCGAAGGTCATTTTTGATCTTTCTCTTGTTCACCTGTATCATTGTCTGAAAGGTCTGTGACAAAGACACGTAACTATATGCCTGCTGTCCGATTTCTTTGACAAAGACAGATAATCATGCCAGCTGTCCATTTCTCTGTACTTGACTTCTGTGATGAATACGGACAATCATGTCTCTCTACGTTCCCATAGAGCTGACTTCTGTGACAGACAATCATGTCTCTATGTTCCTATAGAGCTGACTTCTATGACAGACAATCATGTCTCTATGTTCCTATAGAGCTGACTTCTATGACAGACAATCATGTCTCCATGTTCCATAGAGCTGACTTCTATGACAGACAATCATGTCTCTCTATGTTCCTGTAGAGCTGACTTCTGTGACAGACAATCATGTCTCTATGTTCCTGTAGAGCTGACTTCTATGACAGACAATCATGTCTCTATGTTCCTATAGAGCTGACTTCTATGACAGACAATCATGTCTCTCTATGTTCCTAGTAGAGCTGACTTCTGTGACAGACAATCATGTCTCTCTAGTTCCTATAGATCTACTTCCGTGACAGACAATCATGTCTCTCTATGTTCCTATAGAGCTGACTTCTGTGACAGACAATCATGTCTCTCTATGTTCCTATAGAGCTGACTTCCCGACAGACAATCATGTCTCTCTATGTTCCTTAGAGCTGACTTCTATGACAGACAATCATGTCTCTATGTTCCTTAGAGCTGACTTCTATGACAGACAATCATGTCTCTCTAGTTCCTATAGAGCTGACTTCTATGACAGACAATCATGTCTCTAGTTCCCATAGAGCTGACTTCCTAACAGACAATCATGTCTCTCTATGTTCCTATAGAGCTGACTTCTGTGAACAGACAATCATGTCTCTCTATGTTCCTATAGAGCTAACTTCTGTGACAGACAATCATGTCCTCTATGTTCCTGTAGAGCTGACTTCCCTATACAGACAATCATGTCTCTATGTTCCTATAGAGCTCACTTCTGTGACAGACAATCATGTCTCTCTATGTTCCTATAGAGCTGACTTCTGTGAACAGACAATCATGTCTCTCTACGTTCCTAAGATCTGACTTCTGTGACAGACAATCATGTCTCTCTATGTTCCTATAGAGCTGACTTCTGTGACAGACAATCATGTCTCTCTATGTTCCTATAGAGCTGACTTCTGTGACAGACAATCATGTCTCTATGTTCCTATAGAGCTGACTTCTATGACAGACAATCATGTCTCTATGTTCCTGTAGAGCTGACTTCTATGACAGACAATCATGTCTCTCTACGTTCCCATAGAGCTGACTTCTATGACAGACAATCATGTCTCTCTACGTTCCCATAGAGCTGACTTCTATGACAGACAATCATGTCTCTCTATGTTCCTATAGAGCTGAATTCTATGACAGACAATCATGTCTCTCTACGTTCTATAGAGCTGACTTCTATGGACAGACAATCATGTCTTGTTATGGTTCACTTCATATCTTTCTGAGAGATCTCAAAAAGTTCTTGTCCGGTCTTCATATTCGAAAGAAACACCTCTTCTTACAGGCGTTCCGCAAGGATCAGTCCTCGGACCTCTTCTCTTCTCTCTATACACAAGACCCCTGGCTTCTCTGATTGAACAGTTCAATGTTGACTTTCATTTCTTTGCGGATGATTCCCAACTCTATTCCCGCCTTCCCTCCGACAATACTCTCGCTCTTGAATCAAAGAAAAATGTTGAATTGTGCTGTCTGGAAATAAAACATTGGATGTCTGCAAACCGGTTGAAGTTGAATGAAGAGAAAACTGAAGTTCTGCTGGTCGGAACTGCTCCTAAAAGAGAAATTGTCCCTTTTTCTTCACTTTCGGTCTGTAGTGCAGACATCCCTTTCTCGAAGAAAGTAAAAACACTAGGAGTGTTTCTGGATGCTAATCTCTCGATGCGTGATCAGATCAATTCAATCATCAGAACTTGCTACTGCCATATCCGATCTCTTGGTAAAGCCCGCCAGTACTTGACTATTCAAGCTGCTAAGACTGTTGCTGTCACACTAGTACTCTCAAAATTAGACTACTGTAATAGTCTACTTGCTGGTCTCCCTCAGGTGAAAATACAGCGTCTGCAGGCTGTACAAAACGCAGCTGCCAGAGTAATATCTAGATGCAGGAAGACTGAACACATAACTCCCATCTTACGGAATCTGCACTGGCTCCCAGTTCAACAACGCATCAATCACAAACTACTAACTATCACCTACCGTGCACTCAACTCTAGTAGTCCTTCTTATCTTAAAGATCTTCTTTCTGAATATAAACCTGTTCGCAGTCTGAGATCTGCTTCCAAGTCTCTTCTTCATGTTCCTGGGACAAGGGATGTTAAAACCAAAAGATATGGTCAGCGAGAATTTAAATACCTTGCCCCTACCAAGTGGAACATGCTTCCCATGAGCATCAGGGAGAAAAAGACTCATTCATCCTTTAAATCTAGTCTCAAGACACACTTTTTCTAATGTTGTATGGGATTGCTTATTTGAATGTGAATACCTTGAATGCCTTTATGAATGTTGGTGCAAAGGCTGTGTGGAATTGTTTTTGTGCCCCCCCTCCCCCCCACCGTGCGCCGCGAGCATGCTTTTATAGCATGGAGATTTTTGTTGCGCGATATAAATTTTCATTCATTCATTCATTCATATGTTTCTGTAGAGCTGACGTCTATGACAAACAATCATGTCTCTCTACGTTCCTATAGGGCTGACTTCTATGACAGACAATCATGTCTCTATGTTCCTGTAGAGCTGACTTCTATGACAGACAATCATGTCTATGTTCCTATAGAGCTGACTTCTATGACAATCATGTCTCTCTACATTCCCATAGAGCTGACTTCTATGACAAGACAATCATGTCTCTATGTTCCTATAGAGCTGACTTCTATGACAGACAATCATGTCTCTATACATTCCAATGGAGCTGACTTCTATGACAGACAATCATGTCTCTATACATTCCTATAGAGCTGACTTCTATGATAGACAATCATGTCTCTATGTTCCTATAGAGCTGACTTCCGTAACAGACAATCATTTCTCTATGTTCCTATGGAGCTGACTTCCATGACAGACAATCATGTCTCTCTATGTTCCTATAGAGCTGACTTCTATGACAGACAATCATGTCTCTATACATTCCTATAGAGCTGACTTCTTTGACAATCATGTCTATACATTCCAATAGAGCTGACTTCTATGACAGACAATCATGTCTCTATACATTCCTATAGAGCTGACTTCTGTGACAATCATCCTATAGAGCTGTTGTGACTGAGACGGATAAGCATGCCTTTGCCCATTCTTTTAGAGCTGAGTTTGGTGATTAAGACAGATAATCATACCTATTGACCATTCCAGTTGAAGGAATTTCAAATTCTCTGGTTACGGTGCTTTCTCTTGAGGCTGCATTTACGCGTATTGACCATTCCAGTCAAGGGAATTTTATATTCTCTAGTTATGGTGCTTTCCCTTGAGGCTGCATTTATCCGGGAAATATTGCAATGAGTGTTCAGAATCTCACTGACTGTCCATTTTTGTGGACCAGTTTGACTGTTCAGAATCTCAGTGACTGTCCATTTTGTTGGACCAGTTTTGCACAAGAATTGTGCCATGTTTTTTTTTGTTTTGAGTGTGATACTTTGGAAGAATCTGTGTGTGGAATGATGTTCGCTTACTTTTGTTTGTGATCAGTATTACTTACGAAAGTGCAATTTTCAAAAGATGATCTGTGTGAAAAACGCATGTGCAATGAACAATGGATTTTGTCTCTGTGGACAAGTTGTATGTATGTGACCCATTTTCACTGATAGGAGCCAAAGTTGCAGTGTGCAGTAACGCACTACAGCCTACGGAAAGTGGCAAGGCCCACGCTGAGCGTCGCGTACATACCGTCCGGTCATGGCATAACTGAGTTTGAGAAGTGCGTTTTGAAATCATACATACACCGCCCTTTTATCGAAGAAGCTGCTTTTGATCAACAGGTTATGACTTTCAGTCAAAAAGTAGAAATGCACGAAGACAGAATGAGGATGGTGTTTAATTCACAAAGAGGGACAGGCGCAAATGTTTGGCAACCGGCTTTTGCCCAGCGTGCACAGAAGATGGCAAAGAAGCAAATTCACAGAATTGGTGGGGGGAGGAAAAAATAATGGAAGAACCCCCATGGTCTCGCGGTCGTTTTCTCCAACTCGGCAAATTGTCAGGGAAGTTCTGTTGGTTTTTTTCCCCCACTTTGTTTTGTGCATTTGTGTCTTTGATTTCTTCTTGTGTATGCTTGACATAGTCCAGTAGGCTGAAAATTGCTGCCTGTCTTGTTTTGTGAATTAGATACACGATCTCATCTTTGTGTGTTACGGGTTTCTGTTTGTTCGAACACCGGCAGTTTCTTTGATTCAGATTTCAGTCAGCATCTTGCCCACACATTCCGATTACACAGTTTTGACCTCGCGTTGCCGTCGGTAAACACACTTAACAATCTGTGTAAAATCACACACAGTCGGGTATCAAAATGGCAGTGGAAAATGTGCCACCAAATTATAACTTCGGTTTTCTTTCTTCCCTGATGTTGGTCCTAACATGGACGCCGATTCCTTGTAAGACCTGACAGGGCCTTTTGACAGAATGAGAAAAACGGTTTTCTCTGCTTTTCGGTGAGATGATAATACGGCTGGAAAGGAACATTGGCCCCTTGTTTGTGAGAAAAGGTCACATGTCAAGGGTTTCCAACCAGAATAGTGCATCAGGTTTCTGGATTCCATTTGAGATGCACCATTGCGGCAGGTAATCCTAAATTGTGGAATGAATGGTGTTGCCATTGTGACAGTATGAAAGGAAAAAATTTAGCAATGTGAAAAGTATTAATGGAATGAATTATCATTTGGGAGTGTGATTTAGAGTGTGATTGAGTTTGATAATTGTGTATGATGTAGAATAAATTTCTGTTTTGAGAGGTGTGATTGAGTGTGGTGATTGTGGATGATGTGTAATAAATTGCTGTTTTGAGAGGTGTAGTTTCAGTGTGATGACTTTGTGGAGAGATGTGCATGGCGTAAACAGCCGACTCTGTCTCTGTTCTGCGTGAATGTGTTGTGAGTTTTATCATTGTTGGGTTATAAAACAGGCATGGGAATTGCCCGCCGAAAAGCAAATTTCTGCCTTGTTCCTTTGCTTTCTGTCATTTCTACCTATCATTTTCTGCCTTAATGGTCCATCCACCTGTATGTGTTCGACAAAGTCTTACACACTTTTTCTTAGGATTGATAATTGGGTACATGCATGAAGTGCATTTTTGGCTGTAGGGAGGTGAGATATGCGGAAGGAATTTTCTGTAATTTATGCTGTTTTTATATATGTTTTCATGTCCTTAGGTATGCTTACATCTGTATTCAGGTGTGTCTTTTAAATCCCCTGTGCGATAAATTGGACGGAGTGGTCAACGCCGGGGGCATGTCCTTGGATTGTGTGCACGAGTGCATTGATAATTGCATTTGATTTTCTTTTTTTTTTTTTTTTTTTACCTGTTGAAGTTTTGTATGTTTTGAAGTGGTCATAGCCCTGATATGGCTGTACGCAGTCGGCTGGGCTCTAAACAATAATAACAATAGCAATTCAGAGTGGAACCCCATGACACCATGATTATCATTAGCATTGTAAAATTGCTCCGATTCTGTGACCACGAATATGGCACAGAAAGTGGGAAAGCCAAGAAAACCGAAACAAAACAAAAAAACTTTGTTGCGGTTTATGTCTTGTTTCACCGTGGCTGCCCATGGCACACAATGCTGCAGAAGCCCTGGGACTGCAGACAACATTTTTGTTGTTGTAGCTCATCTTAACTCATCATAACTTATTGCGTGGACTTGAAGTTCATTTCAGGTAAGTGATACTGTGATCTATGATCACTGGCAGGTGAAGTTTGTGTTGCCAGTCTTTTGATTTATGTCTCTGGGTGTAGAGAGTCGTGGAGTACGTCAGGAAGAAACTTTTCTATTTATTAACAACAAACAAACAGAAAGCATTCTTTGTATTTATATAAACCAGAGGTATGTCAATTGTCAGGGTTATGCTGCTGTGTGTAGTTCTGTCTGTGTTTATGCTGCTGTGTGTAGTTCTGTCTGTGTTTATGCTGCTGTGTGTAGTTCTATCTGTGTTTATACTGCTGTGTGTAGTTCTATCTGTGTTTATACTGCTGTGTGTAGTTCTGTCTGTGTTTATACTGCTGTGTGTAGTTCTGTCTGTGTTTATACTGCTGTGTGTAGTTCTATCTGTGTTTATATACTGCTGTGTGTAGTTCTATCTCTGTTTATGCTGCTGTGTGTAGTTCTATCTGTGTTTATACTGCTGTGTGTAGTTCTGTCTGTGTTTATACTGCTGTGTGTAGTTCTGTCTGTCTGTGTTTATACTGCTGTGTGTAGTTCTGTCTGTGTTTATACTGCTGTGTGTAGTTCTATCTGTCTGTGTTTATACTGCTGTGTGTAGTTCTATCTGTCTGTGTTTATACTGCTGTGTGTAGTTCTATCTGTCTGTGTTTATACTGCTGTGTGTAGTTCTATCTGTCTGTGTTTATACTGCTGTGTGTAATTCTGTCTGTCTGTGTTTATACTGCTGTGTGTAGTTCTATCTGTCTGTGTTTATACTGCTGTGTGTAGTTCTGTCTGTGTTTATACTGCTGTGTGTAGTTCTGTCTGTGTTTATACTGCTGTGTGTAGTTCTCTCTGTGTTTATATGCTGTGTGTAGTTCTGTCTGTGTTTATACTGCTGTGTGTAGTTCTATCTGTCTGTGTTTATACTGTTGTGTGTAGTTCTATCTGTCTGTGTTTATACTGCTGTGTGTAGTTCTGTCTGTCTGTGTTTATACTGCTGTGTGTAGTTCTGTCTGTGTTTATACTGCTGTGTGTAGTTCTCTCTGTGTTTATACTGCTGTGTGTAGTTCTATCTGTTTGTGTTTATACTGCTGTGTGTAGTTCTGTCTGTTTGTGTTTATACTGCTGTGTGTAGTTCTGTCTGTTTGTGTTTATACTGCTGTGTGTAGTTCTGTCTGTTTGTGTTTATACTGCTGTGTGTAGTTCTGTCTGTGTTTATACTGCTGTGTGTAGTTCTCTCTGTGTTTATACTGCTGTGTGTAGTTCTGTCTGTGTTCATACTGCTGTGTGTAGTTCTGTCTGTCTGTGTTTATACTGCTGTGTGTAGTTCTATCTGTCTGTGTTTATACTGCTGTGTGTAGTTCTGTCTGTGTTTATACTGCTGTGTGTAGTTCTGTCTGTGTTTATACTGCTGTGTGTAGTTCTCTCTGTGTTTATATGCTGTGTGTAGTTCTGTCTGTGTTTATACTGCTGTGTGTAGTTCTATCTGTCTGTGTTTATACTGCTGTGTGTAGTTCTGTCTGTCTGTGTTTATACTGCTGTGTGTAGTTCTGTCTGTGTTTATACTGCTGTGTGTAGTTCTCTCTGTGTTTATACTGCTGTGTGTAGTTCTATCTGTTTGTGTTTATACTGCTGTGTGTAGTTCTGTCTGTTTGTGTTTATACTGCTGTGTGTAGTTCTGTCTGTTTGTGTTTATACTGCTGTGTGTAGTTCTGTCTGTTTGTGTTTATACTGCTGTGTGTAGTTCTGTCTGTGTTTATACTGCTGTGTGTAGTTCTCTCTGTGTTTATACTGCTGTGTGTAGTTCTGTCTGTGTTCATACTGCTGTGTGTAGTTCTGTCTGTCTGTGTTTATACTGCTGTGTGTAGTTCTATCTGTCTGTGTTTATACTGCTGTGTGTAGTTCTATCTGTCTGTGTTTATACTGCTGTGTGTAGTTCTATCTGTCTGTGTTTATACTGCTGTGTGTAATTCTGTCTGTCTGTGTTTATACTGCTGTGTGTAGTTCTATCTGTCTGTGTTTATACTGCTGTGTGTAGTTCTGTCTGTGTTTATACTGCTGTGTGTAGTTCTCTCTGTGTTTATATGCTGTGTGTAGTTCTGTCTGTGTTTATACTGCTGTGTGTAGTTCTATCTGTCTGTGTTTATACTGTTGTGTGTAGTTCTATCTGTCTGTGTTTATACTGCTGTGTGTAGTTCTGTCTGTCTGTGTTTATACTGCTGTGTGTAGTTCTGTCTGTGTTTATACTGCTGTGTGTAGTTCTCTGTGTGTTTATACTGCTGTGTGTAGTTCTATCTGTTTGTGTTTATACTGCTGTGTGTAGTTCTGTCTGTTTGTGTTTATACTGCTGTGTGTAGTTCTGTCTGTGTTTATACTGCTGTGTGTAGTTCTGTCTGTTTGTGTTTATACTGCTGTGTGTAGTTCTCTCTGTGTTTATACTGCTGTGTGTAGTTCTGTCTGTTTGTGTTTATACTGCTGTGTGTAGTTCTGTCTGTTTGTGTTTATACTGCTGTGTGTAGTTCTGTCTGTTTGTGTTTATACTGCTGTGTGTAGTTCTGTCTGTGTTTATACTGCTGTGTGTAGTTCTCTCTGTGTTTATACTGCTGTGTGTAGTTCTGTCTGTGTTCATACTGCTGTGTGTAGTTCTGTCTGTGTTTATACTGCTGTGTGTAGTTCTGTCTGTCTGTGTTTATACTGCTGTGTGTAGTTCTGTCTGTGTTTATACTGCTGTGTGTAGTTCTATCTGTGTTTATACAGCTGTGTGTAGTTCTGTCTGTGTTTATACAGCTGTGTGTAGTTCTGTCTGTGTTCATACTGCTGTGTGTAGTTCTATCTGTGTTTATACTGCTGTGTTTAGTTCTGTCTGTGTTTATACAGCTGTGTGTAGTTCTGTCTGTGTTCATACTGCTGTGTGTAGTTCTGTCTGTGTTTATACTGCTGTGTGTAGTTCTATCTGTGTTTATACTGCTGTGTGTAGTTCTATCTGTGTTTATACTGCTGTGTGTAGTTCTGTCTGTGTTTATACTGCTGTGTGTAGTTCTGTCTGTGTTTATACTGCTGTGTGTAGTTCTGTCTGTGTTTATACTGCTGTGTGTAGTTCTGTCTGTGTTTATACTGCTGTGTGTAGTTCTATCTGTGTTTATACTGCTGTGTGTAGTTCTGTCTGTGTTCATACTGCTGTGTGTAGTTCTATCTGTGTTTATACTGCTGTGTGTAGTTCTGTCTGTGTTCATACTGCTGTGTAATTCTGTCTGTTTGTGTTTATACTGCTGTGTGTAGTTCTATCTGTGTTTATACTGCTGTGTGTAGTTCTGTCTGTGTTCATACTGCTGTGTAATTCTGTCTGTTTGTGTTCATACTGCTGTGTGTAGTTCTATCTGTGTTTATACTGCTGTGTGTAGTTTTCTGCAGGATAGGATAAGGGAGCCAAAGGGTAAAGATTTTGGTTTGCTAACATGGTTGACAAGGCATGATGCTGGTGGACAGGGTGCGGGAGTCAAAGAGTTTTGATAAACTTGACAAAATGTAACTTGTTTCAGAATTTTGAGATCGAGGTGGAAAAACCCTCCAAGAAGAAGAAGCAGGGAGGCAGAGGAGGTGGACGCAGCAGAAAAGGCTCAAAGAAGGACGCTTGCTTCAGTAGCGAAGAGGAAGGGGACGCGAAAGAAGAGAGCGAAGAGGAGGAGGAAGAAGAAGAGGAGAAGAAAGGCCGCAAGAAGCCACGTGGCAAAGCAAAAGCCCCAGCCAAACGCACCCCCAAGACGCCTGCTTCGGGTGCCAAGAGAGGTTGGTGGTTGTGGCAGAGCATTAGCCTCTTTCAAATTGTTACGTTTGTTCTCTGTATCTTGTTACATTTTGTAAGTTGCTTTTATACCGTGAATCTTTTCTCTTTTCTTTCTTTTTTTTTTTTTAACAGGGTCATCACACTTAGGGATATTTCCTTTGTGCTCATGTTTTTTTGTTTAGTTTTGTTTTTGTTTTGTTTTTTGTGTGTGTGTGTATTTTTTTCCTGATTTTTATGCCTTAATGGCCACAGAGGCTGGCACAGTTTTTACAGTGATGATGATGACAGCGATGAGAATGATAATCATGATGCTATGGAGTTCCTTCCAAGATTTAGACAGCATGACAGGGCTGTACTCTGTGTGTATTGTCATAATACATCCTGTCATCAACCAGGCCCGAGAGATACAGTGCATTTTCCTAGCCATTCTGACACCCTTTAGTTGCGAGCCGGCATCGCCTGCGAGTGGTATTTTTAGCCAGGCAGGGTCGACCAAAGTCTTATCTCTGTAGCGCAAGCCCTAGTGATAAAGAAGGAAGCTGAGTGCGCTATACACGGCAGAGGGACAGGTGAAAAGGGTGTGGGGAGTGGAAGGGAAGGGGAAAGATGCACGCTATTAATAGTCGGCAGGGCAGAGCCACCAACTAAAGTATCTGGGATTTGTGCGCCGTGAGTGACATGCGGTGTTGGTCAGAAGATTTAAGCAACACCCTCAGTGACGAATCCATGAAGTGGATGAAACTTGACTGTGTTGTTCCGGTCTTCCCAACGAGCCCATAGCATGCTCCACTCTGCCTGGTTGAAGCCAAAAAAATCCCACAATGATTTTTGAAGAGACTGATGGGGATTCAAACCCACAACCTTCTAGGCATTGAATCTGGGGCATTCTCAATCAGTCAGTCTGAAGTTTCTTTGATAATGGTTCTGTTGTTGGGTTTTTTGTTTGTTTGTTTTTTGTTTGTTTTTGTGTTTTTGTTTTTGCTGTTAGTTTAACCCTTTAACTCCTGCACCCTGTCCACCGGCATCCTGTATTGTCAACGGTGCTAGCAAGGCAAAAATTAAGCCTTTCACTTTCACCCTCTCCACCAGCTTCCTACAGGAAGTTGTTGGATAGGGTGAGGGAGTCAAAGGCTTAACTCAATCGAGTCGCAGTCTTCAGGGTCATTCTGCCCCCTCAATTCTGAGGATTTTTAGCACATTTTAAAAAAATATAGAAAAACAACCAAATAAAGTAGACAAACAAAGTAAAGTGATACAGAAAGACCAGGATTAGATCTTTACAAATAATTTTACTTTATTTATGGTATTCCGTGTACTTGTAAATGATGAGGTATCCAAATAGGTATCCAAAAGGGGGGTAATTTTATTTTTTTGATGGATATGAATACACACTGTGAAACAGTTTTAGATGAAGTCCAGAACATGATTTCGATGCCATGGATGTTTCAAATCACAAGATTACGGGTAGTTGTCACTTTTTGCGTACAGTTGCTCCAGAGCACAAAATATTTACAGAATTGTGAGGTTCAACTTGCTTTCCTTGACGCCACTTGCGAAATTCGCATGTCGCGGGTAGCGCTGAAAAAAGGCTACTGTTGTCTTTGTTTCACATTGCCACAAACGGTCTAAGGTAAATAACCGCTGTAAACATACCCTAGTTTAGGTTCCCAGTGAGTTTTCCCTATGACTGACGCTTCTGACATAAAAACAAACAAATGTCCGCCATTGATAAATCGACGTCGCGTACCCAAGCAGTAAACGGAAGTGACGGAGATTTTCTTCCGGCACGAAGCGATTGAGTTAAGTTTTTGCACTTGGTGCATAGGGTGTGGGAGTCAAAGGGTTAATGTCTTTTTATGCTGATTAATTAAGTTGTGGTGGATGTGAGACGTCTGCCCATGTACTCTCAGTTTACTTGTTTGAATCATGATGAAATCCTCAGTTAACAGTAATTTGGCTAAAACTAGCAAATCAAGAAAACGGATTACTTGGAAAAAAATGTGCCGCAGAAAGAAATGTGCTTGATTATAGAAATGTGCTAGATTATCTCCAGTGATTAAATTGCTGTGGTTTCTCTAACAGGAGGAGGTCGTAAATCAGGTGGTGGCGGTGGTGGTGGTGGAGGTCGCAAAGCGAAGGTGGTGGCCAGCATCTCAGATGACAGCTTGAGCTCCCTCAGTGATGACGATGACAGGTGAGTGAAGGACTATGTGTCTGTGTGTCTGTACAATGTCTGTGTGTCTGAATCAACACAGAGAATGTTTAGTTTTGGAATACCATTTATATTTTTGCATGTAGAATGTCTTATCATATTTTTGCAAGTGGGATATCTATGATATTTGTGCATGTGGAATATCATGATATTTTTGCATGTAGAATATCATGATATTTTTGCATGTGCAATATCAGATCCATTTGTGCATGTGGAATATCAGATCATATTTGTGTATGTGCAATATAAGATTTTTGCATGTGCAACATCAGATCATATTTGTGTAATATCAGATCATACTTGTGCATTGCAATATCAGATCATATTTGTGCAAATATCTGGTCATATTTGTGCAATAGCAAATCATAATTGTGCAATACCCAGACCTGCCAACCAGTACGATTTTGGCGTATTATTTTACGATCATAATTAAATAATACTAAATTACGATCGAGTAAAAAATGATACGATGCAAAAAAACAAAAACAAAAAAAAAAACGATTATAGGTCTAGTAGTGACTTTGAGCCGAGAGCGCCACTGAGAAGACAATCACGATCGGTAAACAAGTGGACTATGGGCGCAGCCATGTTTGTTATTATAAATGAGAATCTCGTCAAACGAGAGTCTCGTACTGGGTCAAACGAAAGTCTCGTACCGACTGTGAGACTTCCGTTTTTGCAAAAAGAAAATGGCGACACGAGGTAGACCGCGTGGTAGTGGCAAAGGAAAACGTGGTGGTGAAGCTGCTTTGGGCACCAGCAGTGAAAGTGTACAGAAAAAGGCAAAAAGAGAACAAAAGTTCATCCAGTCGTACTCACAAGAGTACCCATGCATCACTGCATCGAAAGTGGGAAGCACATATGCAAGGTGCAGTGCTTGTGAGTTCGATTTTCTAGTTTCGCATGGCGGGATCGACGATGTAAAAAAGCACGTGACTTCGTTGAGGCACATTGCAAAGGCATCAGCCTTAAGAAACACCTCTTCTCTTGTTGATTATATTCAAAGAACTGAAGATACTGATCTCCAGCCCATTCATGCAGAGGCATATTTCACGGCGTTTTTGGTGGAACACAACGTGCCACTTTCAGCCTCTGACCATGCTGGACAGTTGTTTAAGAAGATGTTTCCTGACAGCAACATAGCAGATACCTACAGTTCTGCAAGAACAAAAACCACATCCATTGTGAAGGAATGTGCTGAAGATAGTAAGGTTGAACTTGTGCAGTGCATGAAGGGACCCTTTGTGTTAGGTACTGATGGTAGTCAGGAGGGGGAAGACAAGTTCTTTCCCATTGTTGTGAGAGCTGTGGATCCCCATGGAACTATCAAAACTGAACTGCTCAGTGTCCCCTCATGTGAGACGTCAGCCACTGGAGAACACATCTTTCAGTTGTTGGACTCTGAGCTAAGGGCTTACCAGATAGACTGGAGGAACTGCCTGGCATTTGTAACCGACAATGCCAATGTCATGATTGGGGTCAACAAAGGTGTCATCTCGTTCATCAGAGACAAGCATCCAGAGACCTTCTTGGCCAGATGTGTATGCCATCTCCTTAGTCTGACTGTGAAGAAAGCCATGAAGGAGTCTAGCAAGTTTGACCTTGATGACACAATGCGTCAACTGGCCTGGTATTTCTCCAAGAGCACTGGCAGACAGCAACGCCTGAAGCAGATCCAGAAGGAACTAGGCTTGCCAGAGCACAAGGTTGTTGAGCATGTTCCCACCCGATGGCTCTCTCTTGGGGCTGCCTTGGACAGAGCAGTTGAGCAGTGGAACGCTTTGGACAAATTCTTCAAGGAAGAATGCAGTGTGAAGACATCACATGCTTCAAGTACATCTAGTTCTGACCCACCTATGAGGCAAAAACTCGGGGATTTCTTCCGGCGCAAGACCACCAAATTGTATGTCTTGTTCTATGCAACAGTCTTGGAGGTGTTCAACCAAGTCAACAAACTTGAACAGACCGACAGCGCCAGAATCCATCTGATCAAGAGAGACATGGAACGACTGTACAGACGCCTGCTTGTCAGTTATCTGAAGCCAGCTGCTCTGAACAATGGGGCCCTGATGGATGTGGACTTCAAATCCTCATACAACATGAAGCGTGATGAAGACATCTTCATTGGTAGCACCACCCGAGAACACCTGGACTGTGTGGAAAGTAAGCAGCAGCAGATCTTCATGGAGAATGTGAAGACATTCTACAAGGAGGCATGCAAGTACATGAAAGAGAAGCTGAACCCGGCCGAGGAAACTCTATGGAAACATGCAGAGCTTGCGGATGTGAACCTGCAGAAGTCAGTTCAAGCATCTTCTTTGAAATACTTCTTGAAGAAGTTCCCATGCACTCTGCCACCTAACACAACCCCTGATGAGCTGGAGGGAGAGTTTCTGGAGTACCAGGCAGCAGAACTTCCACCTGTGGTGTTGAACCAGCCATCAGCAGAACTGCAGTGGAAGGAGATTGGTGCCATGAAAGATCACAATGGTGCCACTAGACTGAAACATCTGTCCCAGTTCATGCTGTCAATTCTCCTCATCCCTGTGTCCAACTGTGGGTGTGAGAGAATCTTCAGTCAAGTGCGAAGAAACAAGACTGACTTTCGGGGATCCATAGGGGCAAAGACATTGGATGCTCTCATGGTTCTGAAGTCCAAGAAAGGGGGCCCATGCTACAAAGCAGTGTTCTCTGATGAGCTCTTGAAAAAGTGCAAGTCAGCTACCAAAAGGCAGCACACTGAGCACAGTGCAACAAGCTCTACCGACACAACTCAGTAACTTTCAAAGTGTGCCTTGTTGGCTTCAAATTGTCATTTTGACAATGCAGTTTGTAGCGAAGCAGACATTAGAATTTATGTTTTTTGAGTGAATCATATGTGATTGTGCCTCAGTGGAGACAGACACTGGAACTCATAGTGATCAATATATGTGGAAAACAGACACTTGAACTCAGAATTTGTGATGCATGTGAAAAAAGACATTAGAAGTGATACATGTGAAAATATGTGTTCCTGGAGCCACAAATGACGAGACGAATCTACTTTATAATGAGGTATATAATTCTTTGTATACTTGGAATACTACTGTTTTTGAAAAAATACTATAAAAAATTTATAAAGGTACTATTGCAGGCTTAGAGGGGTTGGCAGGTCTGAATACCGGATCATATTTGTGCAATATCAAATCATTTTTGTGCATGTGCAATATCAGATCATATTTGTGCACATTCGGTATCAAATCATATTTGTGCACATTCAGTATCAGATCATATTTGTGTTGTGTGCAATATCAGATCATATTGTGTACTATCAGATCATAGTTGTGCATGTACAATATCAGATCATATTTGTGCACATTCAATATCAGATCATATTTGTGTTGTGTGCAATATCAGATCATATTGTGTACTATCAGATCATAGTTGTGCATGTACAATATTAGATCATATTTGTGCACATTCAATATCAGATCATATTTGTGTTGTGTGTAATATCAGATCATATTTGTGTACTATCAGGATCATAGTTGTGCATGTACAATATCAGATCATATTTGTGTACATGCAGTATCAAATCTGTTTGTGCATGTGGACTAACAGATCGTGTTTCGGCATGTTTGTGTTGTGGCTGCATGCATAATTGTATGTGTGCGTGTTTGTGAGGCAATTTGGTCTTATAATTGATAACCTATTACATAGGCAAGCTCACATCATCTGTCTAGATCCATTGCTTGAAATGTGTCAGGCTCGCTAAGACCTGATCTTGCTAAGAGGGATAGACAGAATTTACAGACCTATTTACTTATCACCCCAACACACAGTAATTGTCAAGAAACAACTATTTTTTTATTCACCCATATTTTAATACTGTCATTCAACAATACAGGAGTTCACAAATTACACTAACATATATCTTAAAATTATTCACTGCATACAAAAATACTACATCCAAACACACCACAGCATCCGGACTTTAACAGCGAACGCACAGAGCTACTTGTCTGCACGGTCAACCTGACGATAGCGTCCGCTATCGGCAGTCTTAACCAAAACGCTGTCTAACCCAATTTGGCAGTCCCAGGCTGGTTAAACCCCACGAACGGTTCTCAAAACAAGCTTAATACCATAAATTCCATCAGATATGCACACAACGTATTAACGTTGTATATTCCACAGCACTTCACAGCCAAAGGCACAATCAAATTATGATAAGCTTAATACCACAAATTCCATCAAATACACAACAACGTTCTAACAATTCCACATCAGTACAAGGAGATACACAAAAAATCGTCCACAGGGCATCTCACAGACAAGGGCACAATCAAATCACAAAAAGAAAAAAAAAACTTAAAATTTTGTTGAACTATCAACGGAAATGGGCTTGAAGTCAGGTATAAGTAACCATCGCATTGCCCAAGGCAAGGGAAATGATTGAACTTAGCCCTGACAAAATTTTACGAATAAATGAAGGTAACAATTTTGTTTGTTACCCATGACAGCTCACACACATAAGGCAAAACAGCATGAAATAAAACCCATAGAACGTAACCACGACCATGGGCCCAAAATACCAAAACATTAACCGGCCCTTGACAATAGCCACACACTCATACTGGCACTCAATAATAAAGTTACACTATCCATTTTATCTTTAACTTCCTTGTCAACTGTCTGTCAGTCTGCCACATGACATACATAACTTTATCTCCAAATGGTAAGCTCCTCTACGTTTATCCCCAAACAGTAAACAGCCCAATGTACTTATTATCAGTAAATTAAATTGGTTATCTTAACCTCACGACTTGGATTCACACCACCAGGCCTAATCAACAACCCAAGGCGCAGAGAGTCGAAAATAATCGCGAATTTACATCTCAACAACGACGAATAAACCCTGACCCAAACCTATGTTACGACGCCACACAAACCGGTTGGGCAAGCCTCTCAAACCAGTTTGGAACTTACGGAAACCAGAAATTAAACCATAAACACGAACAACACATCACCACACTACGACCGACGACCCAACTCCCTCGAAACGACACAGAGATTGAAACAACACCAAACAACACAAACTGATACAGACGCCACATCACCCTTGCCAAGTTCACACAACTGAACTACGGGGTGAACATAGAAAACAGAAAAATCTCGAGGTGAACTAGAAGTTCACATATAACCTGTTACAAAGTAACAAGGGTATCTTGAGGAAGAGGCACTAACACCCTTCCATAAACACAGATATTGTAAAACTCCTCACCTCTCCAAAAGAGTCACAGAACCATACTGGTCTCCACCAGAATGTTTTCCACTCCTCAAGCAAATTAGACGCCGAAACAGCACAGAACAGCACAAACTGGTACAGACGCCACATCACCCTTGCCAAGTACACTCAGCTGGACTACAGGGTGAACATAGAAAACATAGAAAGCATAGAAAAATCTCGAAGTGAACTTGAACAACATTCTAAGTTCACATATAACCTGTTACAAAATAACAAGGTTATCTCGAAGAAAAGGGACCAGAACCCTTCCCGAAACACAGACACCCAACAACTGACCAGAAATTTCCAAGCCAGTACAACGAGAACTCAAAAATCAGACCTGAACTCAGGTTGGCCCCACCATCCACCGAATCCGCATGTAAAGCATGATTCACAGGTCCAACAGAAACAGAGAGATTCTCCCCTTGGAACACAGACCTACAGATATTAACCTTCACACACATGAGGAAAAACAGCAAGGGAAACAAGCCCTACCGAGAAATAATTTCCCAAAACAGAAATTAGACTCCCTTGACCACCAAGAGAGCATCCCTGAAACTCCACCTGTCACCAAGACTACCATGTGGGCCACAAAAAACAACCTTGGTTCCACAACGATAATCCAGTCAAGGCTTAGCAAGAACAAGGTCAGCACCCAGACGACTGCGACCTGACAAAATGCATACTCATTCATCTGGCCTGGGATACATTAACAGCCCCAAAGCTTTGTATCTATATTTCCATACCCATATTATGTCTGAAATTAACTCTTTGGAGACATGCCCTAAAATGGCTGCTGAAACTGTTGAGACACAGTTTTTGTTACTTTTAAAAAAAATTATGGAGAATAACCAATGATAATAAACCTATCATGTTATATATATTAAGGTCATTAAGGTCATTATGTCTACTTTGTAACTGTGTAGACCACTTGTTTATGCTTGCTTTCATTTTTTTCTGGTTTACCACTGAAAAAGGCATACAAATAGCTAAAATAAAAAAAAAGTTCGGCTGTACACACACATGACTTATCAAACTGCTGCTTGTGATCCATTGAATATCCACATCACAAAACTGCACTGAACAAGTCACAGGAAGTCACTATGAGTTCCGCTTTTATGAATAATTTTGTCCCAAAAATGATTGTATACAAGCATAGAGTCTTTTGACTCTTCGAAATCCCTTTTTGGGTTACAGCGAAAACAAGCCAAAAATAGATTTCCAACAGTCTGCTACGGTCAAAGGGAAAGAAATCTACTTAGAAAAGTGGTTAACTCACTCCCTACTAGGCGATTTGGAATTTAACATTCCTCTGTATTCTGGGCGTTTGTATAGGTTTTTAAAAAAATCATTAAAAAGTAACGGCTATACACATATTCTTTTAATTTTGACACATGATTATCATCATATTGAACAAGCATTTTCCAAAGTTTCAAAGCTGTAACCTTTATGGTACTCTTTTGTTGCCAGTTGTAAAACAAGGTATGTTTTCATGGTAATGAAAATGAGGGTGATCACAAGAGCATATAAGAGAAGTTCTCACTGTTCTTGAAAAGAGGACTGTTTTTCACATAAATCACATTGGAAATACCAGTAGAGAGTAAACAATAACTAATTGAGAGTTTCTATTCCCTACAAATAAACTAAAATAATAAATTACTACTGATAACTTGTCGATTTGTCATTTCACATTCTCCTGTATACAGGCGGTTTGTACAGGTGTTTAAAAAAATCATAAAAAAATAATGAGGAAACACACACTCTTGAAATTTCCACACATGATTATTGTTTGATTGAATAAGCATATTACAGAGTTTCAAAGTTGTAACTTTTACAGTTCTCTTTTTGTAGGTGGTGATGAGAGAAAATATGTTTTTATGACAACAAAATTGAGGGTGGCTGCAATTGGATAGTGGTAAAGTTCACACTGCTCCTGAAAAGTGGACAGTTTTCCACATAAATCACATTGAAAATCCCAGTAGAGAGTGAACAATGGCTACCTGAGATTTCTACTTTATACAATTCAGCTAAAGTCAGCAAAATGCTGCTGACTACTTGGCGATTTGTAGTCAGCTTCAGCATACCAAGTGCTTGAATGGAATTGGAAAATTCATGAAAAATATTAACAAAGCACACATTCTTGAAACAGTAACATATGATTATTGTTTGACTAAATAAGCACAGCACTAGGTTTCAAAACTATAACCTCAACATACAGACACACACACCCAGACACACACACACACCCAGACACACACACACCCACATCCATACACACACCATACAAACACATTCATACATACAACACACACACACAACACACACACACACACACACACACACACACACACACACACACACACACACACACACACCACACACAAAAACATCCAAGTGCACACAAACAGTACAAATTCCACACACAGTACAAACACCACATGCACATAACAGTGCAATGTACACACACACACACACACACACACACACACACATATCACATTTATCCACATCACACACACATACACACAACACATACACACACACACACATACACACACACACACACACACACCACACACACCACACACACACACACACACACACACACACACACACACACACACATACACACACACACTGACATGCATTTCATTCACTGCTGTTCCATTTTCAAACTATTTTGCTAGTTCCCCTTATGCCTGAAGGCTTTGATCACTGAATCTCTTTGTTTCATCAGTCATGTGCTTCATAATCAGGTCACTGAATATTTGGTCAAAAAATGAATGGGGGCGTGGTCTGTAATGCCATACAAGTTTAGCCTATGTGTTTTGCTGTCTGTGTATGGAGGAATAACTGAAAGGAAAACACACACACACATAAAATCTTCAAGCAGACATTCATCACAAAACAACAAAACCAACCTCTGTCAGATCAGCTAGTGGGCTATTTGCATAAGTACCGCGCTACGAAGGCCACGGGTACACACTGTGTCACTCACGACACCCACCCTTCTCTTCCTTTCACCTTCTCTGTGGACACATTTTCATCAATTCCATCCCTTCTGATGGGCTAAAACCACATTCTTCATACTGTTCTGCATCTTCAGAGTCAGACCCCTCGGTAAGAATGACTTTTTTTGCCCGACATAAAGTCCAAACACGTCTTGTTCGACCGCTGTGAGTGCAACTCGTTTGCAGCTGAGACGCCATTGCTCTCTCATGGTAAACAGGAAAGGGGTCAGCACAAAGATAGCTCTGTGGCTGACCGGTCATAGGTCACTCGCCACATGCAGTGGTCAAATGTTACTCTGTGGTAATGAGGCTTTAGCATGACCCACTTCAATTTCCACTACACAGCACTCTGTCACCAGTGGACATTTTTGAAGGTCAGATCCGTATATCCGGCCCTTAGTAAGGAAGCACTTCACCAAGCCTGTCCGCATATCAGGCTGTTAGAGCTGAGTGAGTTAAACTGTGTTTTCAGCGTAATCTCCCTTACTATAGTATGCAAATTGTCTCTGTAAAAAAATCATAACATCCTCCGCAGCTTCGGCTGTAGAGCGTCACAGTCAAGAGACTGAGCTCGGCTGCTTGAGCTGCGGTGCATCGCCAATGAGTTAATTAGCTTTAAAATGTAAAGGGATACTTACACATGGTAATATGAAGAAAACTGAACCTATGTATAACCATGCATTAAAACTCTTTGACTCCCACACCCTGTCCACTATCATCCAGCAGTGCCAACTGTGGTAGCAAAGAAAAAACTTAACCCTTTGATTCCCTCACCTTATCCACCAGCTTCCACCCACCAGTTTTTGCAATTGATGGATAGGGTGCAGGAGTCAAAGGGTTAAAACTCCTGCATGGCGCTGTGCATGGAACATAGCCCTCTTTCATTGTCTGATTATCTCAGTTTAACGCTTTGGCATCGTCAGCTGGCTATTTGACCTACTTCCCTGCAGACGTGCCAGCTGCCACTGACTACTTTCCCTGGAAACGTGCATTTTTATGCCACTTTGAATTAATTCTTACATGTGCCCCAAATGACTAACATCAACATGTAAGGGTATGGTTAGAAAGGTAATTTAATCTTCTTTTAGGATATCTACAGTATAAGGTTTGTTCAGACATGCTTTGAGGTTATTTGTACAATGAAATATTATGGTTGAGGAGCATTTCAGACAAGCATTTCATCCATTCAGCAGATGTAAACAAAACAGAAAAAAGAGACTCAACAATTCTCCATGACTTGTATCATCTGATCAGAAGCTCAGAAAAGTACACACACACACAAAAATTCCACAATCCCGAGTGAACAGCGACATTGCGCATTTGCAGGGCGCTCCATTTTGCCTTTGTTTCAGTGAAGCACGCGGTTCGGGTGACATTGTTCTCACACCCGAAGAATTCTTCAAATAGACTTTTTACCTGGGAAATCACTCTCACAGTATTTAGAAATGGTTACTTGATACTATAATGGAGGTTGTGTAACTTAGACCGTAACTGGCTTCACGCAGGAACTTTCTAACGCAAGACGCTAGAATCCCAGCGTTACGTTGTCAGCGGCGAGCTTGCTGAACGCTATACCCCTAGCGTTCCGGCACTTGTGGTTCTCCGCAAGAACGCTAGCGGGCTAGCGTTACGTTGTGAAAAAGTTAACCCTTTGACTCCCATACCCTGTCCACCAGCAGCCTTCATTGTCAACCATGCTAGCAAAGCAAAATCTTAACCCTTTGACTCCCCCACCCTCTCCACCAGCTTCCTGCAGGAAGCTGGTGGACAGGGTGAGGGAGTCAAAGGGTTAAGTTTTTGCAGTTGGTAGACAGGGTGCAGGAGTCAAAGGATTAAATACATACATCTTAACACAGAATTATTCATAATAAAACTCTTTCATATTTAAAGCAGTGTTTCTGTCCTTCTATCTGTCTTCTTATCTTTTTCATTGTTTTCCTGTCTCTCTTTTTCCCTTTGGTTTTCTGTCTTTTTTTTTTTTTTTTGCCCCCCTCTCCCCTGTCTTTTTCTGTCTTTCTCTTTTCCCTGTCATTCTTTCCACCTCTTTCTTTCCCTTAGTGTCTCTTTCCTCATGTCTTTCCTCATTTCTCCCTTGTCTTCCCCTCCCCCCTCATCTGTCTTTTTGTTTTCTTTCTTTCCTATGTCTTTTCTCTTTTCCCCTTTTTCTCTCTTTTCCCGTGTCTTTCCCTTGTCATTGTCATCCATCCTCCCTGTCTGATTAAGACTTCATCTTCCCTCTCTAAACCCCTTCCTCATCTCCTCTTGGTGTCCTTTCCCTCCCACCCTCTGGTGTCATGACATTAGGAAGTAATAACTTGCGCGTTTGTTCTGTTTCAGTGATAATTCTGATGGAGAAAGCAGCTGGAAGAAGAAGGATGCCGAGAGGAAGAAGGAAATTGAACGCAAACTGCAGGAAGATGCTGAAAGGTAAATCTTGGCTTGTTACAAAATCTATTCACCAGTCTGCTCCATCATATCTTTGTGACATCAGCATTTACACGCCAACTCGCACCTTGTGCTCAGCTTCAGATACTTTTTCCCTTCAAGTCGCTAGATTTAAACTGTCAAGTGTTGGTCTGCGTTCTTTTGCTGTCTCAGAACTGTCAGCCTGGAATAGACTTCCACTGTGCCTACACCTTATGCCTACACTTTTTCTATGAATGAAATACGGCATATCTCTGGATGCCAGTAGTGTTTTAACTAATCAGAGTCGGGTTTCTATGAGAAGAGCATGAATGATTTCTGTTTATACAGCTGTGCAGTGTTCTTGTATGCAAAGTGTTGGCAGTTTTCGCGGAGTCGTGTTTGAAAGTTCTATCTATTGTGGAGTCGAAGATTAACTCAATCGAGTCGCAGTCTTCAGGGTCATCTGCCTCCTCAATTCGGAGGATTTTTTGCACATTTTTAAAAAATATAGAAAAACAACCAAATAAAGTAGACAAACAAAGTAAAGTGATACAGAAAGACCAGGATTAGATCTTTATAAATAATCTTACTTTATTTATGGTATTCCATGTACTTGTAAATGATGAGGTATCCAAATAGGTATCCAAAGGGGGGTAAATTTTTTTTTTTGATGGATATGAACACACACTGTGAAACAGTTTTAGATGAAGTCCAGAACATAATTTCCATGCCATGGATGTTTAAAATCACAAGATTACTGGTAGTTGTCACTTTTTCATAAAGTTGCTCCAGAGCACAAAATATTTACAAAATTGTGAGGTTCAACTTGCTTTCCTTGATGCCATTTGCGAAATACGCATGTTGCGGGTAGCACTGAAAAAAGGCTACTGTTGTCTTTGTTTCACATTGCCACAAACGGTCTAAGGTAAATAACTGCTGTAAACATACCCTAGTTTCGGCTCCCAGTGAGTTTTCCCTATGACTGACGCTTCTGACGTAAAAAACAACAACGAATGTCCGCCGTCGATAAATCGACGTCACGTCTCCAAGCAGTAAATGGAAGTGACGGAGATTTTCTTCCGGCATGAAGCGATTGAGTTAAGAAAAGATTTCACAAAGCTGATGAAGAAGATGAACAGCCAGTCAAGAAGAAACTTAACAATCTGCCAGGAAACCTTTCTGCCAGAATATAAAATAATTTATCCTCTACTTCATCCTTCCATGAAGGGTCCTCAGTATGTCCACTGTGCAGTGTGCAGGTCAGATTTTCCTGTGGCTCATGGAGGTGAAAACGATTGTAAGAAGAATTGTGAGTCACAGGGGCACAAGGCTTATAAAGGTGCTGTTGAGAAAACCACCACCATCAGTGATAAACTAGAAGCTAAGAATGCCTGCATCTGAATTGTCTCTTGTGGACCGTGACTTTAACCACTTGACTCCCATACCCTGTCCGCAAGCAACCTGCACGGTGAAACCGTTCTAGCAAAGCAGAAACTTAACCCTTCGACTCCCTCACCCTATCCACCGGGTGGAGTCAAAAGGTTAAGGTTTTGCAGTTGGCAGGTAGGGTGCGGGAGTCAGAAGGGTTAACTATTGTGTAAACTCGTCGATGAAGTACATATTTTTTCCCACACGTCTGAATCTGTGGCTTTACTAGTACTAGTGTAGCGAACTACTTAAGCTGCTGATTGTACTGTTTTCAGCTGTAGATGTACTGTTTGCCAAATGTTGGGGTAAACAGGTGTGCATTGACTGCTGGTTGCAGGCGGAGCAAAGAAGAAATGGAGCGTGTTGAGAAGGCGCGGGAGGAGATGCTGAAAGAGCGGGCGGAGGAGGAGGACAAGGTGAAGGACAGCGATGAAGAGGGCACGGAGAAGACGCTCAAACCTCCCAAGGCCAAGAAACAGAAAAAAGTGAGCAGTTTGGCTGTTAGTGCTTTAACCCTTTGACTCCTGCACCCTATCAACCAGCTTTAAAAACTTGACCCATTGACTTCCTCACTCTATCCACCAGCTTCCTGCAGGAAGCTGGTGGATAGGCTGAGAGCCAAAGGGTTAAGTATTTGCTTTGCTGGCACAGTTGGCATTGCAGGATGGTGGTAGACTGGTAGACAGGGTGCAGGAGTCAAAGGGTTAATTGATGGTTGTGTTGTACTGTGAAGGCTTTCCTCTTCTTGTAATGATCATTTCAGGCATGGATTCAGAATCCAAAATACTGTGGAAAAGCTGAGGATTGGTATTCAGCATACAGGTTATTGTGATGTAGCAGAAAGCAGGGGCATTTTGTGGGAAGAAAAAAATGAATGAAAATTTGTAGATAACTGCACCCATAGGAATGCACACATGAGCACACATACACACATACAATATGTTCACACCCACACACATAGACTCACTCATTGACTCATTCACTCCTCTTCCATGGAGATGCCAGGGGCTCTTTCAGTGTAAATGGTATCCCCACCTTCTGGAAATTCTGTGATGGAAATTTTTTTCTGTCACTCTCATTGTTTCTGCCTTGTTCCTGTGCTTTCTGTCATTTCTTCCTATCATTTTCTGCCTGGCTGGTCCATTCACCTGTATGTGTTCGATATGGTCTTGCATACTTTCTCTTCGGATTGATAATTGGGTACATGTATTAAGTGCATTTTTGGCTCTTGGGAAATGAGACATGCAGGTGCAATTCAAGGTAATTTTGGCCTGTTTTCTGTGTTTGGGTGTTTTTTAAATCCCCTATGTGATAAATTGGACAGAGTGGTCAATGCCAGGGGTATTTCCATAGATTATATGCGCAAATACATTGATATGTGCGCTTGATTTTCTCCCCCCCCCCCCCCCCCCCCCTGTTGAAGTATTGTGTATGTTTTGAAACAGGTTATAGCCTTAATGTGGCTCTACACAGTCGGCTGGGCTTTAAACACAGATAACAGTAACAGTAACTGTATTCTTTTCCTGCCAAGAAGAAGAAGAAAAGAGTTGAAATGAACAAGTGACAGTCTCAGAAGTGTATACTTGATGTTGTGGGTAATCATGAATGCTGTTGACAGTATGTAGCTGTAATTTTGAGATGAATTGAATGCGTGTGTCATGATTGGACCAGGTCGCCATTAACTCTTTCACCGCCAAGTTTATGATTGGACCAGGTCGCCATTAACTCTTTCACCGCCAAGTTTCCCCCAAAACAGCATTCCTCAGTGCCAAGTATATTTTAGGCATCCAATTTTGCAGCGCAGTATGCATTTTTAAAAGCTTATATCTCAAAGACTATTAAAGATTTTCACTTACCTTTTTTTTTGCTGTGTAAAGAGCAGATGTTGTATTTATATGTGAATGCTTGCTTATGTTTATGTGCTTGATTGATTATTCCACAGATAATCTTATTATAAAGAAAAACAAACGATTTTTTGTCATACTTTTTATTAGTTGCACTACTGACTTTATTTCGTGAGTTGTGCACCATATATCATTATAATGAATGAGGAAAAGCAATGGAAAATCTACACACATAGTCAGCTGTCTGCTTATTCTACATACGACACCATACCACACCTCACCACACCATACAACACAGAACAACACACAACATACACACACACACGCACGCACGCATGTGCACACACACACACACACACACACACACACAAACACACATGCACACACAAACACGCACGCATGCACACACAAGCACAAAAACACACACACACATATATATATATATATATATATATATATATATATATATATATATATATATATATATATATATATATATATATATATATATGTGTGTGTGTGTATATATGTGTGTGTGTGTGTTTGTACATCATCATCATCAGGTGCCTTGCCACATGGCGTTGGCCATTATGGACTTCCATTTGTCACTATCACTTGTTGCCTCAAGCATCTCTTCCACCCTCTTTGTCCCCAGCCACACTGCAAGTCTGTCTGATATCTTCTCCATGGGTCTACCCCGTGCTCTCTTTCCCTCCAGCTTTCCCGTTGTGACCAGGTGCTCCAATTCCCCTCTGTGTATATATATACATGTGTGTGTGTATATGTGTGTGTGTGTATATATATATATATATATATCTTCATGACTGTCAAATCACTATTGTTTGTCACAGGATGGAGACAGCAACAAAAAGAAGAAACGAGACAAGGAAAAAGACGAGGATGACGATGACCTTGGAGAAAAAACCCGGAAACCTAACAAAAAGGAAACTGACACCAAACAGGACAAACCCCACAAAGCGGAAGGCAAAAAAGAGAAGGCGAAAGACAAGTTCAAAGAGAAAGACAAACCCAAAGAGAAAGACAAACCCAAAGAGAAGGCATCTGAGAAGAAAGAGAGCAAGCCCAAAACCCCTGAGGCCCCACCCAAACCGGAGAAGAAGAAGAGGAAGATAGTATCCAGCGACGAAGAATCAGACGACGATGTGAGCGCTAAGAAAAATGAGGAAGAGAGGAGAAAAAGTGCCACAAAGCAAATCAAAAAAGAGGACGAGGAAGACGAAAAGAGCAGAGACGGGATGGGCAAAGAAGAGACAGGAGATGATGAAACAAAGAAAATGGACAGTGTGAAAAAGGAAGAGGATGACAACAGAGTAAGTGTACTGGTTTTCTCTCTCCTCTCTCTCTCTCTCTCTCTCTCTCTCTCTCTCTCTCTCTCTCTCTCTCTCTCTCTCTCTCTCTCTCTTTCTCTCTCTCTCTCTCTCTCTCTCTCTCTCTCTCTCCAGAGTGTTGTGCTTTTGTTTGTTTTTCTGTTGTTGTATGGTTGGGTGTGTGGGTTTTTGTTGTTTTTTCTCTTCATAACTTCATGTTTTGTTATTGTTTGCATTTGTAGGAGGAGATTAGCCTTTTGACTCCCACAGTCTACCCACCAACTGCAAAAACTTAACCCTTTGACTCCCTCACCCGATCTGCCAGCTTCCTGCAGTAAGTAGGTGGATAGGGTGAGGGAATCAAAGGGTTAAGGTTTTGCTTTGGTAGCATGGTTGGCAATGCAGGATGCTGGTGGACAGGGTGCGGGAATCAAAGGGTTAGGTGGTGACAAGAGGACAGCTGTTTTTCACCAGCTGTCTTTGTCTTTTTATCAAATTCATTGTGAATTTGTATTTACAGTGTGCAGTGTCCTTTGACATAATCATAACATCACAACAAACATACGTGAGTCATCCAGCATAGTGTTGCCACCAGTGGGCAGAAGGCAGCTTTTATTCATCATCATCATCAGCAGGCATGAGAATTCTCCTCGGATCCGCTATTTTCAGCGAAAATCAACCTAGCGTCCTCGGGAAAAAAAATTGAGCTCCTCGGATTCTCGAGAAAGGCAAAAAAAAACAAAAACATTCGTAACCGTGCCGATCCAGAATTTTATAGTGCGCGATTCCGATGTAGCGTTCAATCTTTGCAGCCGCCCGCTAATGCTGCTAGCAGCGTCCGCGCTTTCTATAGGTAGTTGCATCGCCGGGCACATCCGCTTTTGCGAGTGAGTCAGCGGCTTTGAACGCAGCAATACTATCCCTTCAGCGGCCATTTTTCTTTTTGAAGCATTCGAGGCAGTGAGCGATTGCATGATTTAAAAACAGTCACACATTCCAGTGAGCGATTGAAGATGTCATCAGTGGCAAGAATTGTTAATCGAACGGACGCACTTGACGAAGAGGGCATATTAACCTTATAAAAGTGCCAAATTTGAATAATTTTACAATGGAAATATGCCTGAAAGTGATGCCCAGATATGCCCAGATTGCGCAGATTTTAATGTAGCAGAAAAAAATTTTCCAGGGGGGGCATGCCCCCGGACCCCCCTAGTTTCAGAGGATTCTCCTTATACCAATTCCCATGCCTGATCAGGTGCCCTACTGCTTGGCGTTGGCGATCATGGACTACCATCTGTCTCTATCTCTTGTTGCCCCTAGCATCTCTCCCACCCTCCTCATCCCCAGCCACTCTGCAAGTCCGTCCAGCATTCTCTCCCTGGGTCTACCCGGTGCTCTCTTTCCCTCCGGCTTTCCCGTTGTGACCAGGTGCTCCAAATCCCCCTTCCTCATAAAATGGCCTATAAATGTTGCCTGTCTTTTCCTAATCTTCCTTATGAGTGATCTACTTGTGTCTGCTTCCATCAAGACTGTCTCATTTGTTTTCTTTGCTGTCCATGGAACTCTCAACATTCTTCTTAGAAACCACATCTCGGCTGCCTCAATCTTGTTCTGGCTTTGCTTGTTGACTGTCCACGCCTCACATCCATACAACAGTATTGGTTCTATATAACATTCAAGAACTCTCTTCCTGACGTTAATTGATAGGCATTTGTTGGTAAGAATGCCTGTCATCCTCCCGAATGCTGTTTTGGCTTGGCCAATTCTGCCGGCTATTTCTGATGTGCATCTGCCGTCTGATGAAATGATCATTCCCAGGTATTTGAATTTATCAACCTGTGTCAAGGTTGTGCCATTTGCTGTTATTTTGCATGAGGGGATTTCATGTTTTTTACTGATCACCATGACTTCAGTCTTCCTGCTGTTTAGTTCCAGCCCTTACCTTTGCTTTCTATTTCTAGTATATTCACAAGGTTTTATAGGTCCCTTTCACTTTCTGCAATTAGCATGGTGTCATCTGTGTATCAAATGTTGTTTATCATTTTCCCTCCAACCTTTAACCCTTTCAGTGCCAGAGAAAAATGTAAACATGTGCTTCCCATTGCCGGGGAATTTTGAGGATTCGAGGGTAATAATTAACAAAAAATTCTAGTGCAAAAACTATACGAGATACAACAAAGAAACATTAGTGTTTTTTGAAGGAAAATGAACGAGGATTCTGAATCTGGGCTTATTTTTCTCGTAGCTTGACTGCAAAGACCTGTCCAGGCATTCCAAAGTGGAAATATTTTTTTTGTGTTGTCTAAAAAGTAAGTTTCCATCTCTACAGATTGATACCCAACACACTCACAAACAAAAAAACAGCTGAAAATGACTTCTTTGTCAGTTTACATACATAAATGAAAACAAAACATATGACATCATAAAATGTTCATGAAACGATACTAAACCCATGCAGACAAATAAGTAAGTAACCATCCCATCAATGATAGACCTGGTTTCGGTAAACATAAAAGTGATTGTACTAGACACTGAACAGTCAAACTACATGACAGTCAGTGTACTCAGACACTGAACAGTCAAACTACATGACACTCATGAATTGGTTCTCTCTGTTCTTCAGATTCTGCAATCAAAACAAGAGAAAATAAGCCCAGAGTCAGAATCCTTATTCAAATAAGTCAATCAGCTCATGCTCATCAGTCAGAAACAGCTTGAAAAAGCATAGCACACGTCCCCAGTTCCCACTTTCAATCCTGGATTTCATAAAAATTGAGGAATGTCTGACTGTTGTCCATTTGGAGGCCAACAGATTTTCAGTGAGCGAAACACTTCGCTGATCGCCACGCCCCCTGCCATGCCGTCTAACTGGGGCACAGCTCCTCTGCACCTCTCCTCTCCCTCTCCCCCTTCTCATCTTCCCCCCTTCCCACACCACGAACACGTGCGTGACCCATCTCACCATGTACCATCACGTTCACTGCTGTTGGGTCCAAAGTCCGAAGTATCACGGCCTGCGCGCTCGCCACTCGCACTGACCACGGCAGTCGCGGTCTGACTCGTACTTGTTATCGTCTGCTTGCATCGATTCAGCCAGCAAGCGTTGAATGTCGGCGTGGTCATTGTTACTTTCTCCACCCTCATGTTGAAGCGAATCATCAGATAACAAATTCTCTCAATCGTCATCATGCTGTAAAATCATTTGAACGGCCTCTAGAGTCGTGAAAGTCCACTGACGTGAGCCACCGTTCGGCTTGTCGAAGGTTGCGTCGCCATTGTGCTCCACTTCACGTGGTCCAGTTACCAAATCATTAGCGACAATAAAGGTGTCTTCCCTATGACGTATCCTAATTTACATCCTATTTTTATATTGTAGACACATATAGCTCAGTGTGCAGCGTTCATGTGTGCTTACTGGCTCACACAGTTGTGAACGAAAAATCGGAAAACTCCTGCGACGTCAACGGACGGCTCTTAGGGAATATAGCAACACCTTTTGTGCAACGTCAGCTGACGGCTTATAGGCACTGAACTGGTTAAATTAATCCAGGGTCTTCTAGGTTTCTCATGATGTTTTCAGCTTTTATTACCCAGTATAAACTGTTGTGATATGCATGAGGCCTGCTTGGCTTCAGTATAAAGTTCTCATCTTCCTGTCAGATTGCAGGAATTCAGGTCTGGCTCTGATTTTTTTTTTTTTTTTTAATAAAGGATCATCGCACTAAAGCAGTTTTCTTTATGCTCAACCTCTTTATCCCATTTCCTTTGACTCCCGCACCGTATTCACCAACTGCAAAAACTTAACCCATCGATTCCTTCACCCTATCCACCAGCTTCCTGCAGGAAGCTGGTGGATAGGGTGAGGTCATAGGGTTTAATTTTTGCTTTGCCAGCATGGTTGACAATGTAGGAAGCTGGTGGACAGGGTGTGGGAGTCGAAGGGTTAATGGCCTCAAACTGGGCCACTTTTTCCAGGGATATGATGAGGAGGAAGATAACTATGATGGTATGGCGTTCTATCTACGAATGAGACTGACAGAGCTGTTCTCTGCGCTTTCATAATATATCTTGGCGTCAGCCAGGCCCAAGAGATACAGACACCTTTAGTGTTGGTCGGTAGATTTGAACACCTTCAGTGACGCATCCATGAAGTGGATGAGATTCGACTGTATGGTCCCATCCTTCCCACTAATTTTATTGCATGCTGAGCTCTGGATAAGGCATGGTTGGGGCCAAAAATCCCTACAATGATTTTGAAAGGACTGATGGGGATTTGAACCCACAACCTTCCGGTTGGTAAAATACTGCACTTATCCCAACACCATAGCAACATGGCTCTGGAAAACTTTTGTGTTTGCAGCTTTCAGTGTGCCCAGTTTTGGATGGGTACCTGACCCTATTCATAGTTGGGAAAGGTAAAACAGTGAGGGGGGAGGAGACGGTTATAGCCTTCATTATGCTGGCCCTGAGAAAAGTTGAGGTATTTACCCACCTTTCTCCCTGCCAACCTCAGGGTTGTGGGACAGTTTATCTATCAAATTATTCTTTACACAGATATAAAATTGAAGGTACACAGTTGCGCGAGAAATCTGACAGGTGGATTGGCATGAACAGACAGTTAACAAACTTTTCCAGGTCTTCCCTAGCCTGAAAGAAATTCTCCCATCCGCTGCTGGGAACCGTAAGAAAGAGACAGTGTTAAGTAGGTTACACACGGGTCACACATCCTACACTCTTTCGTACCTTTTAAAAAATGAAGAAGCACCGTGGCGTATACCATGTGACGAGCTGTTGAGCATCAGACACCTCCTCCTTGATTGCTGGGACTTCTGCAGTGTGAGACAAAACAACACGGCAGACTCCTTAACCCTTTGACTCTCCCACCCTGTCCGCCAGCTTCCTGCATTGTCACACATGCTAGCAAAGCAAAAACTTAACCCTTTGACTCCCTTACCCTATCCACCAGGTTCCTGCAGGAAGCTGGTGGATAAGGTGAGGGAATCAAAGGGTTAAGATTTTGCAGTTGGTGGATAGGGTGCGGGAGTCAAAGGGTTAAAGAACTTCTTCTGAGATGTCCCTACTGATGCAATTTTCCACTCTTTTTTATTTATTTTTTTAATTTTTTTACCAAGAGATCAATAGATTTCACCTGATATGATTTTACGTCTGTTTTTCTTTAATTGCATTTTAGTTCAGATTTGCAAGGTTAACGGTGAGCATGGTTTTTAACTGTTGTCTTTTATCTTAACTGGGTTGGCGTTTTTGATGTGGTCTTTTATCTTAACTGGGTTGGCGTTTTTGATGTGGTCTTTTATCTTAACTGGGTTGGCGTTTTTGATGTGGTCTTTTATCTTAACTGGGTTGGCGTTTTTGATGTGGTGTTAGCCCTGATATGGCTGTAGTAGTCGGCTGGCTATAAGCAGTATAAACCTGAAAAGGGGGTCCGTAGATGAAAGGATCATGTGTCTCTAAGCAGTAAAGTGAAACAGACTGTACTTTTTGTCTTGCAGAAAACCCCTGACGAGACTAATGCCTCCCAGTCACCCAAAGAGGTGAAGGTCAAATCGGAGGACGAGTCGCAGGAGGCTGGTGACAAGAAGGTAAAGGGGCGCGACAGCAACGGGCCAAGGTCAGAGTCGGACAGGAACAGTCCCTCTGTAAGCAGCAAGGAAAAAGACAAAGAAAAGAAACGAGACAGAGAAGAGGACAAAGACAAGAGACAGGACAAAGATAAGAAACGGGACAGGGACAGGGAAGAGGAGAGGAAACGAGACAGAGAAGAGGAGAGGAAACGGAAGGAGGAGAGGGATCGGAAACAGTGAGTAGCGTGTGATGTGCGCCCACAAAGGATGATATTGCATGTCATATGAAGATTTTGTGTTATTGATATTGATAATAATTACAGGAAATAAGCTTTCAAACGATATAAACAGGTTTGTTGTTGGATGCTTAGAAGGCAAGTTATAGCAGTTTGGCAAACGGCCATTTTGAGAACGTGCCATTTTAGGTGAGTGAAGGTGTTCTCAGTTTTAGTTAAGTCGCATGAAATGGTGATATAACATATTAACACTTTGGCATTGTCAGCTGGCTATTTGACCTACTTCCCTGCAGACGTGCCATCTGCCACTGCTTTCCCTGGAAACGTGCATTTTTAGGCCACTTTGAATTAATTTTCATAGGCGCCCCAAATGACTAACATCAACCTGTAGGGTATGGTTAGAAAGGTAATTTAATCTTCTTTTAGGATATCTACCAGTAAGGTTTGTTCAGACATGCTTTGAGGTTATTTGTGCAATGAAATATCATGGTTGAGGAGCATTTCAGACAAGCATTTCATCCATTCAGCAGATGTAAACAAAACAAGAGAAAGAGACACCAATTCTCCATGACTTGTATCATCTGATCAGAAGCTCAGAAAAGTACACACACACACACAAAAATTCCACAATCCTGAGTGAATGGTGACATTGCGCAGTCGCAGGGCGCTCCATTTTGCCTTTGTTTCAGTGAAGCACGCGGTTCGGGTGACGTTCTCGCACCCGAAAAATTCTTCAACTAGACTTTTTACTCGGGAAATCACTCACAGTATTTAGAAATGGTTACTTGATACTATAATAGAGTTTTTTTCCCTTAGTCCGTAACTGGCTTCACATAGGAATTTTCTGACGCAAGATGCTAGAATCCTAGCGTTAGTGGCGAGCTTGCTGAACGCTATACCCCTAGCATTCCGGCGCCTGTGGTTCTCCACGAGAACGCTAGCGGGCTAGCGTTACGATGTGAAAAAGTTAAATGATGAAAACAAGCCTAGATATTTTGAGCAACAACAACAGCAACAAAAAACATAATGGTAGATTTTTAACCCTTTGACTCCTGCACCCTGTCCACCAGCATCCGGCATTGTCAACCATGCTAGCAAAACAAAAACTTAAACCTTTGACTCCCTCACCCTTTCCTCCAACTTCCTACAGGAAGCTGGTGGATAAGGTGAGAGAATCATAGGGTTAAGTTTTTGTAGTTGGTGGATAGGGTGGGGGAGCCAAAGGGTTAAATGAGCAGAAAATGAAATAAAAGCTACAAGTGGGGTACACCTCTGCAGGAGTAGGTAAACTGGTGTTGTCTTTTTCAGGCAAGAGAGAGAAGCAGAAAAGGAGCGGAAGAAGAAGGAAAAATTTGAACAGAAGAGAAGAGAGAAAATACAGAGGCTTCAGTGTAAGCAGATATTTCTCTCTGTCTTTCTCTCTCTCTGTCTGTCTGTCTCTCTCTCTCTCTCTCTCTCTCTCTCTCTCTCTCTCTCTCTGACCCTTTCACACACACACACACACACACACATTTCTGTCTTTCTCTCTCTCTCTCTCTCTCATTTTATTTTTATGATCTCTATTAGAATAGAGGAGGGGGGGGGGCAAATAAGATGTTTTACATCTCTGATTTTTTTATGTCTCTATTAAAACAAGGAGAAGGGTGGGTGGGGGGGGGGGTAAAATGTTTTTCACAATAACACTAATGACAGATTAAAAAATGTAGACCTGTATGCTGTCACAGCCCCGAGAGGATTGTCTCCTTGGCAGTGGTCAGTTTACTGTACTGGGCAGTCATTTTTCTGTGTATAAATGATGTTGTGATAAAAGTCACTGACCACTTTAACCCTTTGGCTGCCATGAGCAGAAAAACTATAGAGCTGACAAAGCCTTCTGTGACACACACTGCCAAGAGCAGAAAAACTATAGAGCTCATGAAGCCTTCTGTGACACACACAGACGTAGAATTAACAGAGTTAGTTTGTCATGAGTTTCAGCATAATTTATATGGGAGACAAGCACTGACTGTTTCCAGTCTCAGAGAAGGGGCATTAAAGTGTTTTGCCTCCCTTCTATGACTAGGTGACCTCTTCAGCTCTGAACATTGCCGTGTTTCCTGAAAAACTGTCCAACATTGCCAGGTTTGCTAAAAAGCTGTCCAACATTGCCAGGTTTGCTGAAAAGCTGTCCAACATTGCCAGGTTTCCTGAAAAACTGTCCAACATTGCCAGGTTTGCTTGAAAAACTGTCCAACATTGCCAGATTTGCTGAAAAACTGTCCAACATTTCCTGGTTTACTTGAAAAACTGTCCAACATTGCCAGATTTGCTGAAAAGCTGTCCAACATTTCCTGGTTTACTTGAAAAGATGTCCATCATTGCCAGATTTGCTGAAAAGCTGTCTAACTTTGCCAGGTTTGCTGAAAAGATGTCCATCATTGCCATATTTGCTGAAAAGCTAACTTTGCCAGGTTTGCTGAAAAACTGTCCAACATTGCCAGATTTGCTGAAAAACTGTCTAACTTTGCCAGGTTTGTTGAAAAACTGTCCAACATTGCCAGATTTGCTGAAAAGCTGTCTAACTTTGCCAGGTTTGCTGAAAACCTGTCCAATATTGCCAGATTTGCTGAAAAGCTGCCCAGCATAATTTTTTGTTGTTGTTGATATTTGTGTGTGTGTCTTTTCTCACTCCCTTGCCTACTCACTGTCATACCACCCTCTTTCTGCACACACAAACACACACACACATGCACACAACACACACACACATACACTCTCTCTCTCTCTCTCTTACTCACTCTCTCACTCACACACACACACACACACACACACACACACACACACACACACACATATTCTTGCTGTTTCGCATTGGTAGTTCTTGATCTGTGGTGTTTTTCATTTCAGTTGAACAGACAGAAGAGAAACTGATTCAGATGGACGACGAGATCAAGAACTCTTTGGTGAAGGACAATTTGGTAAGTTGCTCGTTTCCGACGTGCTGTGTGTCTGCTGTGGTCTGGCACTCCCAGCGCTGCAGAGAGGGCTCAGAACCGCACATGTAGTACAAATGTTTGTATCTCTAAGATGAACTTTGTGTGCAAAGGTTAGCTGTTGATGTTGATAAAACAAGAGAGGTTCAGCAGACTGATGTAGTTGATGCAGTCTGTACCCATATCTCTGTGTAAGCCAGATTTGATTAATTCTTGGTGCTCTCTGTATCAGTACAGCTCATTCCAAGCTTGATTGGACACACTCATCATCATCATCATGTGCCCTGCCGCAAGGCGTTGGCGATCATGGCCCTCCGTACGAATCTATCCCTTGTCGCTGCAAGTGCATCTTCCACCCTCTCTGTCCTCAGCCACCCTGCAAGTCCATCCAATATTTTCTCCAGGGTCTGCCTGGTGTTCTCTTTCCCTCCAGTTTTCCTGTTGTGACCAGGTGCTCTAATTCCCCTTTCCTTATAAAATGGCCTGTAAATGTAATGGACACACTACAGAGTTAAATCTGACAGAAACATCTCCTTGGATCAGTCAGTGTTGTATGAAAACAGGTCTTTTTTAGGTGGGGGAAGACATTTGTTGAATGGATGACATATTCATCAAGAACACTTTGAACATATGCTACTTCTTCAGGGTTTTCTTATTGTTGGTGTTGTTGTTTTTAATGTAATTCTAGTTATGTCTTCTCAGCTGCATATGTGCGCATGGTTCGACCCATGCTGTGCAGACATTACATTACTGCGCAGTTTGCATGCTTTGTCTTTAGTAGGTATTTTAGTGTTTTTATAGGCCATGGAACTTGCAGCATCTTTAAAATTTCCCCCGTGGCGATGCTGGGGGCTCTTCCAGTGTAAATAGTATCCGCACTTTTCTGGAAATACTGTGCTAGAAATTTCCTCATTTCTGGTAGTTTCTTTGTTTTTCACTTGCTCCCTTTCTATTATCTCTTCCTGTCATTTTTTCCGTTGTGGTATATTTTCCATAAAGCCTTCCATCCTTTCTCTTACGATTGATAATTAGGTACGTGCATTTGTGGTTCTTGAGAAATGTGATATGTAGCAGCAAGTTTGGGTAATTTTGACCAGTTTTTTTACATGTTTTAGTGTGATTAGTTATGTTTAAATGTTTGTAGTCAGCTTTGTTTTCTTAAATCCTCTGTTGATAAATTGGACAGCGAGTTTGTTTTCGTAAACCCCCTGTTGATGAATTGGACTGAGTGGTCAACGCCAGGTGCATATCATTAGATAATGTGCGCAAATGCATTGATATATGTACTTAATTTTCTTTTCCTTCTTATACCTGTTGAAGTATTGTGTATGTTTTGAAATGGTTATAGCCCTGATACGGCAGTACACAGTCGGCTGGGCTTTAAACAGAAATAACAATAATAATAATAACATGTCTGCACCTATGCTGACCTGGGAGAGATTCCATCCTTCACCCACAGTCTCTGTGTAAGCAGAGTCGAACGCAGACCTTTTCAGGTGGAAATCCCAAAGTCTAACCACATGGTTGTTGCACCAATCTTTAACTCTTCGGAGACGTAACAGCAGATATTCCGCTGCAGCTGGCCAAACCATTAACCCCTTAAATGCTCAGTATAATAGCACTTTCGAATAACAGCTTGCCAGGGTAAAATTTAGCTTTTTAGGGTAGGTTCAATAAAATGGTTACTGCTCATTTATTTCTTGACAGATCTCTCAGATGTTTTGCATGTTTTGTTGTTATGCATTGGTCTACAATGTCCTGTCAAAATAACTTGATTATGTTGATAATTAGTATAGCAGAAACTGACATAACTACAAAAAATTACCAAAAAATAACAGCTTTCGAGTATACACAAATACACTGTGCCACACAAAATGAGTCAGAACATTGGAAAAGTGGTTTTACTATTTATTCAACATCAGCACTAACACATGACAGTCATATAAATCCCAAGGAATGTTGCTCTTGATCATAATCTGCTCATAATTGGGAGTACTATTTTTTAGGAAAAAAGGGGCATAATCATGCTTTTTGCAGTATGTTCACTAACATGTACATTACTCATCCACTTATTGAGTTATTTGTTAGATTTTTTGTGGACTTCTTCCTTATACCCTTGTTTACAATTTCACATCATTCTAATTTGATTTTGTTGGTAATGATGATGGTTCACACTAATAACATGTGATAAATCAGTTTTTGTTTTGTTTTCAATTTGAGAGTTTTAGTACAATTCAGCACATAAAAGCCCACTGAACAAAGCAAAATACCTTTTGGTGTTTGCTCAGCAATATTACAAACACCTGGGATTCAAACTGATGTCAATAAATGTCCCTCTGTGTAACAATCTGTATGTTACTGGGGGTACCCCAATTCTACTGGAAAGGGGCATAATTTTACTATTTGGGGTAGGTTCAGTACCGCAATCACTGCTTATTCATTTGTTGACATATGACTTAGATTTTATGGCTTCTCTTTCATTTTACCCCAAGTTATAATGCTATATAACAATAGTGTAATTTTGTTAGCCATTGGGAAGATGGCCAGGGATATAACGGATGGTGGTTTTACAGAAAATAAAAGTTTCTAAAAACATACACATGTTACAACACATAAAACCTGTAAAACACTGACAATAACTTCTGTTAGTGTTTACTCAACATCACTGTAAGTACACAGTATGGTCCAAATTGTTATAGTATAATATTATACATATTGGTAAATGTTCAAAATGACAACTATGGGAAAAAAAAGTCTGAAGAAAAAAATAAACAATTGTCTGTTCAAAAAGAAAGACCCTCCCCCCACATACACACACACATGGTATCCATTTGTTATCACACAAAACACTGTGGGAACTGTGTGAGTGTTTCTGAACATATTGTACTCACATTACTGCCATACTGTTCTAAAGGAATCCAGCACTTGTGCTTGGACATAATCCTCAGGTTGTCTGCATTCGTTACTTCATAACTTTGGGGGATGGTGTTCATTTTTTTGTCTGTCCAAATTGTGGTTCAAAGAAACACACAAGGGGATTCATTCTATACTCCACTTGGTCTTCTTTCACTGATGGCACTCAGTCTTGTCACAGCGTTCACAAAACGGTGAACACACACACAGGTGAAGAAAAAAAAACGCACTGTAGAATGGAAAACTAAGAACACAAAAACAAAAGCACAAAAAAGCAGAAGAAAATGAAATATATATAACTGAGGGGAAAAAAAAACTAACACAGAACACCCTACTGCCAATACGCAAACTTGGTGTGGTAGTCCTTGAAGCATTGGCCTAAGCACAATCCAGGCTTGGATGGGCAGGAGGGGCAGTAGTAGCGGGATTCCTTCCGCACTTTTATTTTCTTCGTGCAGACCCGACACGGCTTGGTGGGGTTAGACTTGTTTGGTGTCGGTGGCAGTGGAAATAAAAAGTGGTGTGCACCCACCCTCACCTCGTCATCTGTTTTTCCCTCTTCCACAGCTGGCACCTGATCTGGCCAAATCCAAGAGGTGATGACACTCTCCAAAAAACTTAGGAAAGTTTTACAGGAGTCATCACCTCTTGACTTTTGCAAGATGAATGCATTGCAGGCTGCAACCTGCAGAAAATGGAAAAACAGTTTTTTTGTCCATTTCATCGACTTACGTGAGCAGTCATATGGGTGAAGCAGCTGATCTTGTTTGTCAACTCCACCCATATTCCTGTTGTAATTCGATGAAACAGACGGACGCATGTTGACACCCCGTCGTCCCCGGTGTGGAATGGGTGCCTCAGTGTGGCCATGCACAGAGGACAGCAGGTGCACCACTTTTGTGCTGTGGTACTTTGTGGCGACGATCTTGTTGTCACCACAAAGAGCAGCTGATGATCCGGGGTCCAGCTTCACTCCACGTAGCTCCTCTGGAATACCCCGGTTCTCCCGGACGGTGCCGCAGGCCAAGGTGTTCCTTTCCAGGAGGTAGAGGTACAGCCGCAGACTACTGTACCAGTTGTCCGTGTAGACATGGTAGCCCTTTTCCAGGAGAGGGGCTACCAAGTACAGCACCATCTTCTCGCTGGCCGAGAGAGTTGGGTTGTCTGCATTTACGGACTCTAGGACAGGCTGCACCTCATTGACGGGGTCCTCCTTTCCAGCATACACCTTGAAGCGGTAGCAGTAGCCACCACTTCCCTTGACACCGCCGTCAGACTCACAGCACAGGTATATTTTGATGCCAAACCGGGCACGTTTCAACGGTATGTATTGACGAAATATCAGTCTACCCTTCCAAAGAAGTAGACTTTCATCAACACATACCGCTTGCCGGGGCTCATACACCTCCTGGAACCTCTCATGCAGATGATCCAGAATAGGACGGATCTTGTAGAGCCGGTCGTACGCTGGATCACCTGGCACTGGCATGGCTGCATTGTTGTTGAAGTGCAGAAACTGAAGAAGAATCTGAAATACAGAGTAAACTTTCAAGATAAGTAAGCAGACCCACAACTGGGCACACACACACACACACACACACACACACACACACACAGCCTACACACACACACACACACACATACACACACACACACACACACAGCCTACACACACACAGCCTACACACACACCCACTACACAAGCACACACTGACAGTATCACACACACTTGAATATATAAAAACACCACACTGGTATAAAAAAGTGCTTTTGTCTTTTACAAAATGAACAAACTTGCATGGAAAACTTACACACAGAAAATAAATAATGCTTATGCACACGCGCGCGCGCGCGCCACACACACACACACACACACACACACACACACACACACACACACACACACACACATACACACACACACACATTCACACAAGCACACACTGACAGTATCACACACACATGAATATAAAAACACCACACTGGTGTACCAAAAAAGTGCTTTTGTGTTTTACAAAATCAGCAAACTTGTATGGAAAACTTGCAAACAGAAATAAATAATGCGTATGTACACATGTGCACTCACACACACACACGCACATGCACACACACACACACACACACACGCACACACACACACACAGCCTACACATACACACACACACACACACACACACACACACACATTTACACAAGCACACACTGACAGTATCACACACACTTGAATATATAAAACCACACACACACACACACACACACACACACACACACACACACACACACACACACACACACACACACACACACACACACACACACACACACACACACACACACACACACACACACACACACACACACACACACACACACACAATGAATAGTGGAGGGATGAAGAATCAAGTAGTGAAAAAAAAAAAAGAAAAAAAAATAGAGCTACTTGCCTGGAACCGGTTTCTTGTCATGATGGAGCTGAAGACTGGAATTCTGTACAGCACCTTCTTAGACCAGTACAGTTCAATTGAAGGTAGCCGCACAATGCCCATCAGCAGAACCAGGCCCAGAAACTTCCTCATTTCTGCACCGTCCCCACTTGTTGGCCCTGGAAAACTGTGGAAGATTGGGGTGTGCCTCGAGAAACTGGTCAGCATACAGGTTTGTCTGAATGACGAGATGGTTGACTAGGTCAGAAAAAAATAATTCCAAATAGTCAACCGGCCTAAAATTAGCACAGCTGACCTTCAACCCCGGATTTCCAGTGAAAACTACACCAGGGTTGGGGTGCTGTGCATCAGCTTCTCGCCATTCTCTCACTAGCTGTTGCTGACCACGCCTCACGCCACGCCCCCTGCCGCTTCCACGGGGCCCTCGCCGTCGTCCAGACCCCCTACCACGTCCACGACCCCGTCCCCTCCTGACAGGAGGGGGTGCAGTGCTTGTTGATGGTAGAGGATCCCCCATTTCCTCTTCTTCACCCTCGTTAGCACTGGTTTCCCCACTGCTTTCACTGGGAGCGAACGAAGGATCCACGTCATCACCAGCACCTATCTCCGATAAAAGTGGATGGTGCTGGTTCCCATCCATCTCCTCCTCATCACTGATGTCAGGATCCGATCCTCCCATGTCTTCTTCTCCACTGTCTTGATCGTTGAATATCTCGTCCAACACATCAAGCGCAGTGTACCGCTTGAAAACAGGTCGAGCCGACGACGTACTAGGTCTCGCTGCCATCTTGAATTCGCTAATCACTGTAACCTCTCAACTCGCGATTTGCATATCCTGTGGTCAGTTACTGGTGACGTGAAGGGTATGGGGCTCTTCGCTGATATCAGCAACAGAGTTGGAAACATTTTGCGCAGTCATTTCTTGTGTAGATTTGCTCGCTTTCCGTGACGAGTTTACTACGAGTGGCACTCGTATACGGGCGTGGTGAATTTCGATTTTACTACGAGCGTTACTCGTACCAAGCAGAGAAGAGGTTAAAGACGTGACAGCGGACATTCCGCTGCAGCTGGCCAAACCATTAGAGACATGATAGCGGATATTCCGCTGCGGTTTTTAAAAATAGATGCAAGCCGGTCGCTGGTCTAAGGGAACTAACTACACATATAGGAACACTCTTTGGTATCTTCTGAAGTGTTTGTTACTTCCCTTGCATCGATTTTATCCCGATTAGTTACAGTTTTTGCCTTTATCCAAACCAACCAGAGTGACCGTCCTTGCACCAAAATGGCGACATTTAGGCCTTCTTCTTCTTCAAAGGATCGTCATAATCACTTTGCTGCTTCACCTGTGTGAAAACAAAGCTGTGTTTGTTCTTTTATATCTTCTGGTCATACCAAGGACTTGTGATTACCTGGATTTCTGGATTACCTGGTCAAGAATGGGTGTTTCACTGACTTTATGTGTTGGATTACTGTCAATCAAAAACTTCTTTCCCAGAGCCAAAACCCTACCCCATTTCACCTTCTAGGAAGGTAAATAGAATAGATGTATTGTCTTTGTATGTAGCTTTAGCTCAAAGAGCGTAAACTGAATTTTATTTTGATGTAAAATATGTTCTTGTGCTGTAAAATCTGTATTTTTGAGAATTTTTTGAAAAACCCCAAAATCGTGCGTCACCAAGGGTTGTGGCAGATCCCGTTGATCGTGTCCACAATGGTTGTGCAAGGCAACTATATTACGTCTTCAAAGAGTTAAAAGGTTCAAAATATGTTGTCACCATTATTTTGCCTGTGTGTTTTGTATGTGCTCGTGCACACATGCATGTGTACGTCTGTGTCCGTAAGTGCACGTATGTGTACTTGCGCGCTCATGTACATGTTTGTGTGATCTTCAATATGTGTACATGTTTCAGGATGTAGACAAGTGTGTGGCTGTGTTGGAAGACCTGGACAAGCTGCCGGTGAACCTGGAGATGCTGAAGAAGAACCCGACCATCACCAAGACCATCAAACAGGTCGGTGACACGTAGACGAACATTCACGGGAAGAAGACCTTTGAAGTTGAGAGTATTTGGAAAACAAGAGTAGGGGTTTGGGAAGTGGGTACTGAGAGGAAGAAAAAAAGGAAGCTTGGGGAAAACTTCATCTTCCACCGTCAGTTTCTCAAGATGACGTCTTAACCCTTTGACTCCCGCCCCCTGTCTACCGGCATGCTACATTGCCAAGCATGCTAGCAAAGCAAAAAATTAACCCTTTGATTTCCTTACCCTATCCACCAGCTTCCTGCAGGAAGCTGGTGGATAGGGTAAGGGAATCAAAGGGTTAAGTTTTTGCAGTTGGTGGATAGTGTGCGGGAGTCAAAGGGTTAAGCACTTGGAATAAATTCCACATACACAATGTCACCACAGATGCCATGCGTTGGGTAATATCCAAACTGATCATGGCATAAGCCCAATGTGCTGGCAAGATCGTAAGGTTTACGTAGGTTATAGATTCTTTGTCCTTGTATCAAACCTGCTTTTGAAACAGATTTTTAATTACACATACTGTACCATGGCTCACTAATGCAACTAGCGGCAGTGGTTTGCCATTTCTGCCAGGGGTATCACTTCTGCTGTGGTGGCCCAACACCCCATCTCCGCCACACGCCCTGACTCGTCTCATTCCTCCAGGCGTTAACCAGGTAAGCCGGGTAGTGCTATTCTGCATTAGTGAGCCACGGCACAGTATGTGTAATTAAAAGGAAATTTTCCTTCTAAAATTACGTTTAATCTAACATACTTACCGTGGCTCAGGCAGAGTCCCTCCCGTCCTCCCCGCCTTCCTGGTTCCTTCAATTCACAGTCAGGGTCTTGGTTTCCTTGAAAAGAGGATGACTATACACATGCACAAGACACGAATACTCTCAGAGTCACGGTCCTTTCGGACTTTACTGTTACGAGGCAGAAATGGCAAACCGCTGCCGCTAGTTGGATTAGTGAGCCACGGTAAGTATGTTAGATTAAACATAATTTTAGAAGGAAAATTTGCTATATTGCAGTGAGTCAGTCGATGTGGTGTAGTGGTTAGTGTAACCAACTACCAACTGGGAGATCGTGGGTTGAAATCCCTGTCAGTTCGTGGGTTGGAATCCCTATCAGCCCCTTCAAATGTCAAGGGGTTTTGGGGCTCCAGTTGGCTCCCACCCAGAGTTGAGCTTGTTATGGGCTCATTGGGAAGACTGAGACCACACTGTCGAGTCTCGTTCACTTCGTGGATGCTTCATTATGGGTGTTGCTCAAATTTTATGTCCAACACCGCAGGTATCTGTATCTCTCAGGCCTGGTTGATGCCAGGATACATTAAGGTAGTGAGCGTAGAGTACAGCCCCGTCACTAAGTCTCAATCCTGTATGGAATTCCTTAGCATCATGATTATCATTCTCAGCGTCATCATCATCTCGTTGTTAAAAAAGAAAAATTGTGCAAGCTTCTGTGACCATTGAGGTGGTGTAGAAAACGGGACAAAAAGGAAAAAGAAAAGATTATATTTCAGTGAAATGCTTCATCTGGTATATTCTAAACAGAACAAAGCGCCCCCCTTCAGTATGACTGAATCCATCATGCCAAGGCCCCATAGATTCGCAGCTAAAAAAACTCACCTGCAGGCAGACCAACACACGATCCCCTTCAGTCTGTCAGTCAGTCAATCAATCAATTTCTCCTCTGATTCAAAAGTGTTCAAGCTGTGCTTCACTTATTTTTTGCGCCTTTTTAAAAAAATTTTTTTTTAAACCCCTTCAGTAAGAGAAAGATTACAGCATTGCTCTCTGTCTCTCTATATGCATAATTATGTGCATCCCCCTTCTAAGGGGCTGTGGTCTATATGAATAAACCACCTGAATAAACCCTCTCTCTCTCTCTCTCTCTCTCTCTCTCTCTCTCTCTCTCTCTCTCTCTCTCTCTCTCTCTCTCTCTCTCTCTCTCTCTCTCTCTCTCTCTCTCTCTCTGTTCTTCATTTGTTTGTGGAGGAGTGGAGGATATACTGTTGTTTTGTGTGTGTGTTTTTAGCTTATAGATATTCCGTTCACTGGTTTTTAATCAGTGATAAAAATGATGATGATGTTTATGATGATAGCTGTGTATGTGTGTGTTGTTGTTGTTGTTAGTGTCGCAAGTTCAAGGACAGTGATCGCATCAAGAACAAAGCGGAGCAGATCATGAACAAATGGAAGGGAATCTTTGCAACAGACAGCAACTCGGCCAGGGCAATAGAGGTAAGTCATGTGTCCTCTATAGCTCTCATCACACTAGTGCGGAGTGGGGGGGGGGGAAGCATTTTGCACATTGTGTTGAAGAAGTATCTTTTAGGGTTCAGTTGGTTGGATGCAGCGAAAATGATAGCCAGTGATCGATTTCCTTAAGTAAGTTCACATTTTCTGCTACCAAAATGTCGGAACAAACCTACGCAGATGCAGAGTGTGGTTCACTTCTTCGCGAACATCAAAAGATGCAGTGCCACAGATTTAAGTCTGGTCCAAAACTTGATCATTTATGAACAGTAGGATGTTATAGAATTATGAAATCATCAGTTTCTAGCTATGAGTGCAGCGTGATGCTGAGCTGACTGCTGTCTTTCCCTGAACAGAAACTGGAGCAGAAAAAGAAAGAGAAAGAACGCACCAAGTCAGAGGCCAACAAGGAGAACAGCATCGGTTCCCATGGAGACGCCCAGGTCACAGGTTAGTCATGATGATGGTGATGTGGATGGAATTTGTTCCAGATGGATTGTTAATCAGTTGGTGATGGTACACTTTGATACACAGACCAGGGCACGCTTTTCTTTTATTGTTAATCAGTTGATTATGTTGTCATTGATTGTTAATCAGTTGATGATGTGGTCATTGATTGTCAATCAATTGATGATGGTACAGTTTGATACACAGACCAGAGTCATTGATTGTTGATCAGTTGATGATGTGGTCATTGATTGTCAATCAATTGATGATGGTACAGTTTGATACACAGACCAGGGACATTGATTGTTAATCAGTTGATGATGTGGTCATTGATTGTCAATCAATTGATGATGGTACAGTTTGATACACAGACCAGAGTCATTGATTGTTGATCAGTTGATGATGGGTTCATTGATTGTCAATCAATTGATGATGGTACAGTTTGATACACAGGGTCATTGATTGTTAACCCTCTGCCTACCAAACAACTCTGTACGGCAAGACTATGAAAATACCATGGCAAGGGAAGCAGCTCCGCAACATGCACACAGTCACCTCGAAGAAACATCTGTAAGAAATTACTGTTGCACTCACCATGTGCAGAAAAATGATGAAAAAATTCCAAAGACATCACTCCACCCATATCAGTCCAGTGAACAGTCACTGCATCTCTAGCAGCCTTTGATTTTGTAATTTTTCTTTTTTTGGCACTAGACCCAACAGCAAGCGGCAACTCTACATCACTGTCACCATCACCCAAATCACTTTCATTTTCGGTTTCAAAATCGGCAAGATCGACATCCTACTCATCTCTCTTATGGATTTCTTCCAAAGAAAACCCCTCAAATTCACTTTCTTCATCACTATTGTATCCGAAAACGGATTCCAGAAGCTGCGAAGTTTCGTCGTCCGCCATTTTGAACGAGATTTTCGTCAAAAAAATCCCCAAACTTTGAAAATTCACAGCAGCAAAACTATTCTGCCATTTGCCTTGCAACAAACTGGAAAATAACAAGCGGAAAAGGAAGTACCGGAAAGCAGTACTGTCGCAAGTGCATTCTGGGATATGCGAAAGTGAAAGGAGAACATGTTGACATGGTATTCAGTGGTCGATCCGGTATTCAGACAATGCAAATTTCAGTGGGTTAATCAGTTAATGATGTGGTCATTGATTGTCAGTCAATTGATGGTGGTACACAGACCAGGACACTCTTTCTCTGATCATCAGTTTTCAGATTGAAAAAGGCAGGTCAGTCAGCTTGCAGTGTAACTTATTAACATATGTGAGTCATGCTGTAAACTGTTTAAAGGATTTAATAAAACTAAATTTGTTTTATTTGTTCATTTTTGTCCCTTTGTGTATCAGTGGGGTAATGATGCATTCTTTGTCCATTTTTGTCCCTTTGTGTATCAGTGGGGTAATGATGCATTCTTTGTCCATTTTTGTCCCTTTGTGTATCAGTGGGGTAATGATGCATTCTTTGTCCATTTTTGTCCCTTTGTGTATCGGTGGGGTAATGATGCGTTCTGTGTCCATTTTTGTCCCTTTGTGCATCAGTGGGGTAATGATGCATTCTTTGTCCATTTTTGTCCCTTTGTGTATCAGTGGGGTAATGATGCATTCTTTGTCCATTTTTGTCCCTTTGTGCATCAGTGGGGTGGTGATGCATTCTTTGTCCATTTTTGTCCCTTTGTGTATCAGTGGGGTAATGATGCATTCTTTGTCCATTTTTGTCCCTTTGTGTATCGGTGGGGTAATGATGCGTTCTGTGTCCATTTTTGTCCCTTTGTGCATCAGTGGGGTGGTGATGCATTCTTTGTCCATTTTTGTCCCTTTGTGTATCAGTGGGGTAATGATGCATTCTTTGTCCATTTTTGTCCCTTTGTGTATCGGTGGGGTAATGATGCGTTCTGTGTCCATTTTTGTCCCTTTGTGCATCAGTGGGGTGGTGATGCATTCTTTGTTCATTTTGTCCCTTTATGTGTCAGCGGGGTGGTGATGCATTCTTTGTTCATTTTTGTCCCTTTGTGCATCAGTGGGGTGGTGATGCATTCTTTGTTCATTTTTGTGCATCAGTGAGGTGGTGATGCATTCTTTGTTCATTTTTGTCCCTTTGTGTTTCAATGGGGTGGTGATGCATTCTTTGCTCATTTCTGTGTCTGTGTATCAGAGGAGTGGTGATCATGCATTCTTTGTCATTTTTGTCCCTTTGTGCATCAATGAGGTGGTGATGCATTCTTTGTTCATTTTTGTCTTTTTGTTTCAATGGGGTGGTGATGCATTCTTTGCTCATTTCTGTGTCTGTGTATCAGAGGAGTGGTGATGGATTCTTTGTCATTTTTGCTCCTTTGTGTGTCAGTGGGAAGATGATGCATTCTTTCTTCGTTTTTGTCCGTTTGTGTATCAGTGAAGTGATGATGCATTTTTTGTGCTTTTGTGTATCAGTGGGGTGGTGATGCATTGTTTGTTCATTTTTGTCCCTTTGTGTGTCAGTGGAGTTGTAATACACCATTTTCATAAAATAGTTGAAAAGAGAGCCATTACAATGTGCAGATCAGACAGAGAAGGATCAGCCAGATGGAATACCACCTCCAACATCAGAACCTTCAGGACAGAACATTGCCAGCAACGAAGCCAGTGCCATAGTCCCCACCACCACCACCACCACAACCACCCCTCCTGCTAACGCAGCTGACAGTGCTGTCATGCCTCTTCCTTCCGCAGAAGGGCAGAGTGATGCCGGTCAGTCGGATAGGTCTTTAGTGTCGTCGGTTCGTGTTTTAGGAAACGGTGATACCAGCAGTGCAGAAAACGTCAAAGCCTTCGGGGACGCCAACGCCGCTCACAGTGTGGACGTTACGGAGAAGAGTGTCGAGGGTGAAAGTGACGCGGCAGTCCCGTTCTCTAACAGTGTTCCCGTAGCACCGGTCACTCAGATCCCTTTGTTGAATGACGCTGATGCCAAAGACTCGGTCACGCCTGGCACGGTCCCAGAACCAGGCATCAACCGTGTGTTATCTGAGGACAATCTGGACAACTTTCCCGACGCAGAGACCTGGACGTCTGCCATGGCCGACTCATCTCCGGCCGTGTCGGGCAAGTCGGTGTCCCCGTCTCCTGTGGTGTCGGTTTCAGTCAGGTCAGTGTCGGACTCCCCGGCGGGCTGGAAGCCCGCCCCTTTCCCCCCCAGTTCCTCCCCTCACCCCCACCCCCACCCCCATGAGGCCAGAGAAAAGGAGGGAGCGCCAGGGGTGACGGCGTCTTCGGTGCCAGAGACTCTGCCTACCACATCCGCCACGCCCATCCACCCCCTTAGCCTTCCCTTCCCTCCGGTCATGGACACGACAGAAGACACTATGGATTCCCCACCCTCCAACTCCAGCCCCCCTCCCTCCGACCCTAGCCCCGCGCCCGCAGAACTCGCGACTGTGTCGTCTCAGTCAGTGAACCAGAACACAACAGACAGCGGTGTGCTGCATGGTGAGAGCTCCTCGGTCGTGAAGTCAGACATTTTGGACTCGCCGGCCAAGGACAGTGCCTTCATGAGCGTGAGCAGCTCCTTGATGGGCTCTTCGTTCCTGGGCAGTTCCATCGCCAACGATCTCAGCTCCCTTTCCGCAGAGATGGACAGGTCAAGGTCGCTGGGGTCATCACACTTCAAGGAGGTGGAGGAGGAGGAACGGATCGTGAGTACTCTTACTTGCGTTTGTCGTTGTTTGGTACGCATCGGTTAATGCATTTGTGTTGTTGATTTGTTTCGGTTTTTCTGGGAAGGGCCTGTACGCCTGAGAGAATCCTGCCGTAAGTAGTTCTGCTTGTGTTGGAAATTTTATCCGTACGCATGTTCACAACACACACACACACACACACACACACACACACACACACACACACACACACAGCACACAACACACACACACACACACACACACACACACACACACACACACACACACACACACACACACACCTCTCTCTCTCTCTCTCTCACACACACATGTACACACACTCACACATGCACACGCAACACACATGCACACGCAACACACACACACACACACACACACACACACACACACACACACACACACACACACACACACACACACACACACACACACACACACACAACATGCACACACACACACACACACACACACACACACACACACACACACACACACACACACACACACACACACATGTTCTCAACTCAGGGATGGATTTAACTGCATGGTTTCCTTATTGCAATGGACAGCTTCCTGTCTGTCAATGAATAAAACTTTACATCATGTGAGTAGGCAGCAGGCTGGCAGTTTTTTGTTTTTGTTTTGTGGGTTTTTGCTTATTTGTGTGTGTGTATGTGTGTGTGTGTGTGTGTGTGTGTGTGTGTGTGTGTGTGTGTGAGTTTTCTTTTTATAGGCATTCTAGTTTTTCTCGGATGTGTGTATGCACATTGTTTTGCCTCACTGCTATGCAGTTGATTTGTTGCTGCGCAGTCTGCATACTTTGAAGGACCTGCACGCTGAACGTTTCCATAAGCCACCGGACACAGACATGACTTACAGGATCATAGCAGGCATATTTGATGTTACGTACACACACAAAGTAGGGCTAGGCAGTAACTAGTCTGCAGACATGTAGACCATCATCATCATCAGGTGCCCTGCTGCATGGCGTTGGCAATCACGGACTTCCATCTGCCTCTATCTCTCGTTGACCCTAGCATCTACCCCACCCTCCCCGTCCCCAGCCACTCTGCAAGTCCACCCAAATTCTCCCCTGGGTCTACCTGGTGCTCTCCCTCCTTCCAGCTTTCCCGCCATGACCAGGTGCTCCAAATCCCCCTTCCTCACAAAACGGCCCACAAATGCTGCCTGTCTTCTCCTAATCTTCCTTATGAGTGATCTACTTGTGTCTGCCTCCATCAAGACTGTCTTGTTTGTTTTCTTTGCTGTCCATGGAACCCTCAACATTCTTCTTAGAAACCACATCTCGGCTGCCTCAATCTTGTTCTGGCTTTGCTTGTTGACTGTCCACGCCTCGCATCCGTACAGCAGTGTTGGTTCTACAGACCTGTTTACCCTACGCATTATGCGTAGAAATCTACGCATTTAGGCCCCTACTACGCAACTACACATTTCAAAACCTCACTACGCATTAAACTTTTTGCGACTACACATTTTCGTCATGCGCTCATTTTCCCTTGCGCTCATCGTTTGACACACTTGAGGCGCCGCGCAGGCAGCTGTGAAAGCTACTGCATTCATTAGAGTTACCGCCCATAGAAGTTAGCGACCTAGTTTAGTTCACTGCCTGCGTGCGCCCGCGACTAGGCCTACTGCGCGTCTATCGTGTTGAACACAGTTTGGCCTCGTTATCGCCCTAGGCTATCAAAATGGCTGATTCTTCCAAGCGTGAAGCTGTATCGTCGTCGGACTTACCGACGCCAATCAAGAAGATGAAAAAAACTGCAGAGCAGACTTTCTTGCCTGCAGAAGCTGTTCAGAACCTGACAGCAAAGGATCTTGCTGCACTGAAGAGTGCTTACAGCAAGAAACTCAGTAACTAATTACCTTGTGCAGAACATGTAAATAGTGTATAAATATATATCCTGAATTGTGACATTTTATCATGACTTGAACTAGTGCCAGTAGTGGAACTTCTGGAAGTAGGTGTGAAATGGACTTTAAGATAATTATCATCATCATCATCATTATCTTAATCAGGAGGCACATAGGGCTTGGACATATTTAAGCAGCTAACATAACAGGTAAGCTTTTACCATTTTATTAGCTCTTTTTTGACAGTAATAAAAAACAACCACCACAACACACACACTCACACTCACATACACACACACACACACACACACACACACACACACACACACACACATACACACACACACACACACACACTGTGATCAGCAATTTCATTTAAATGGAATCACATGTTTGTTTTGGTTTGTTTATCCATTTAACATCTGTTCGTTAGATAAAAGAACATGAAATTTGTTTTCATTAATGTTGAAATTTGTGAAAAAGAAAACTACACATTTGCATCACTGACTACACATTTCAGTTATCTGACTACACATTGCTTCTGAGTGGGGTAAACAGGTCTGGTTCTATATAACATTCAAGAGCTCTCTTCCTGATGTTAATTGATAGGCATTTGTTGGTAAGAATGCTTGTCATCTTCTTGAATGCTGTTTTGGCTTGGCCGATTCTGCCGGCTATTTCTGATGTGCATCTGCCGTCTGATGAAATGATCGTTCCCAGGTATTTGAATTTATCAACCTGTGTCAAGGTTGTGCCATTTGCTGCCATTTTGCATGAGGGGATTTCATGTTTTCCACTGACCACCATGACTTCAGTCTTCCTGCTGTTTAGTTCCAGCCCCTTACCTTTGCTCTCTATTTCTAGTATTCACAAGGTTTTGTAGGTCTCTTTCACTTTCTGCAATTAGCACGGTGTCATCTGCATATCGAATGTTATTTTAATTACACATACTATACCGTGGCTCACAAATGCAATAAGCGGCAGCGGTTTGCCAATTCTGCCTCGTAACAATAAAGTCCGAAGGGACAGTAACTCTGAGAGTGTCTACGTCTTGCGCATGCGCAGGTGCTCTTCCTCTTTTCTCGGCAGCCATCTTCCAGCTCGCCTCGTACGCTCTGAGCAGCTAAGTATTTTTCGATTTTGCTACGCGATCGATCGATTGTCGTTGTTGTTTTTGTGTCTTGCCTATGTTTTCGTTTAAGGGAGAAACTTATGTGAAGCGATTGGGTGGCAAAGCGAGGGTTAAGAAGATTTCGTCCGCCGAATTCTCAAACCCACAAAGGGGTGGTTCCACCGGTGCACAAACCGCTCTCTCTTCAACTTTGTCTCTCCCTTTTACGTCTTCTCTCTTTCACACTATCGACAAGTCATCGCAACCCAGCTACGGTTCGGTTGCGGTGACCACGAGCCCTCAACTCAGCTCCGGCTCAGTTGAATTTTCGTCATTTTACGGCCCTCACACTGCCCGGCACGGTGATCGACTCAACTCCGGTTCTGTCGATTCTGTGCTCGCCCCCTTCGTACAGCTTAACTCCGGTTCTGCTGGTACTGTTTCAGCCTCCATGGCTGATGGGCGCATTGGGCATGGGTCTCCTTCGGGAGGCAAGATGGACCGTAATGTGAACGGAACCGGCTCACCCCCTGGTTCGCCAGGCGGGACACCCCCTGGTTCGCCAGGTGGGCCAAGGGAGACAACCCCACCCTTACGGGCGTCAGATCGTCGATCCGCCCCGGTTGTCTCCCTTCCTCCCCCACAGCCTGCTGCTGCACCCGCCACAACCTCTCTGTCCCATTCCGGACAGAGCACTTGGGCGCCTTGGCAACTACCAAGCGACCCATGGCGGGCTGCCACATCTCTGTCCCATTCCGGACAGAGCACTTGGGCGCCTTGGCACATGCCTAGCCGCCCCCAGCAGGCTGGCCCTTTGGGCACTGGGGACCGGGCCAGGCCCTACCCTTCATGGGGTCAGGGTCCTGATGCCCCTTGGGCTCAGCCCATGCCGCATCCCATGGCACCGCACATGGTACCGTGGCACCCATCCTTGGGATTTCCCCCGGCCTCGGCCACGGGATGCACGTGGTGGCCCGGCTTTATGCCCGGCGCCCCACCAGCGCAGGACTCACCCTGCCCAGCCCCCCCGGCACCACCCGTGTTGGACACAACACCGGGGCTGCCTCCTGGGGGCTCTGACCCGGGTCCCACAACCGTGGCACCCCGGTCAGACTCTCCGCAGACTCTCGCCCCCTCCATAGGCGGGCCAGAGGACTCGGACTCGGCCTCAGAGGATGAGGCCCCTGCCCACATGGCATTCTGCTTCCAGGATGCCATGGACCGGCTGGCACAACTCACACCGGAGGCGGTGTCCACTGTGCCAGAGCCCAAGGCTCCCAAGCTTGGCTCGGCCGTGCGCCTTTTCAGCGCTCACCCTACCTCAGCCCCACGGGCCTCCTTGCTAAAACAGTCCGACATGGTGGCTGACTGCCTCAGGCAAGCCCAGGACACCGCCAGGGGGAAAGAGGCACAAGATTTCGTTCCAGGATCTGTGCCTGACTTTCCGGGAGCCTTGCCCTTCAGGAATTTCCTGAAGCCGGCACCGCTCCCCTTCCAGCGGAAGCCCTTCATGGCCCATGGGCCTATCCCTGACGCTCCCCTCTCGCTCACACAGGAGAACCTCCTCCTTGTGAACGATCGCTCTCGGGCCCAGCCGCAGCATATCTCCATCACGGAGAAATGCTTGACGGAATGGGAGGAGAACGCGAGACGGGGGCTGGTGGCAACCTCCGCCCTGGACTCATTCTTGGGCGGCCTAGGGGAAGCCCTGAAGGACCCCAACCAGCAGTCCTTCACGCTCCGCCAGGCGCCTGACCAGGCAACCATCGTGGCCTTTATCCAGGCCATGGCGCAGGGGCTCAGATCCGTGGCCGAATCGCAAGCACGCACGTATCTGAACGCCGTCATGGCGAGGCGGGATGCCATTCTCGCGGCATCCTCGGTTGCCACCTCACCGTCGGCAAGGGCCTCCTTGCGCGCGGTGCCCGTCCAGCCGGGCTCCCTCTTCGGGAACCATGTTCAGGCCGTCCTGAAGCACCAGGCGGACATAAAAAGGGACCTCGCCCTCCATTCGAGGCCCTCTCGCCCTGCCGTGAAGCGCCCGGCTCCAGCGGCCTACCCGCCAAACAGGCCCACCCACACCAAGTTTCGGGCCGATCCCAGGCCCCAAGGGCACAGGAGACCGCAACAGCATTCGGGCAGGCCGGTGGCCCGGCCTAAGGCCCGCAGGCCGGCTCCCTCTCAGCCGGCCAAACCCCAATGACTCACCCCCGGCCTGAGGCCATCACCCCCCACGGGCGATCCTGTGGGCAGTCTCTCCAGACACATCGACGCGTGGGAGAGGCTGCCCGCCAGCCCGTGGGCCCTGCGGGTGATCAGGTCGGGGTTCCGCCTTCCTTGGGGCCCAAGGAAGGCTCCTCTCACGCTCTCTCCCCCTGCTTTCGCACTTCCTCAAGATCGCTCGGCCTCGCAGGCCCTGGATCAGGAGGTTCTTTCGATGTTAGCCAAGGGGGCTACGGAGGAAGTTTCCTTCGCTGCGTCCCCGGGATTCTATGGACGCATCTTTGTGGTCCCCAAAACTTCGGGGGGCTGGAGGCCCGTCCTGGACCTCTCCTCCCTAAACCGGTTCCTCCGCGTCCTCCATTTCCGTATGGAGACCCCTATGTCCATCCGCGAGGCCTTGCACCCGGGCGACTGGGGGATATCCATCGACCTCAAGGATGCATACTTCCATCTCCTCATTCACCCCAGGGACAGGAAGTACCTCAGATTCGTCTGGAGGAACCGGATCTTCCAATTCAGGGCACTGCCCTTCGGTCTGGCACCCGCCCCTTGGCTCTTCACGAAGGTGGCGAGGGAACTCTGCATGCATGTTCGGGAGAAGGGCATCCGCCTCAAGGCCTATCTAGACGATTGGCTTCTACTCGCCTCCTCCAAAGAACAGTGTGCGCAACAAGCATCCCAGGTCCTGCAACTCTGTCACAACCTGGGCTTTGTCTGCAACGAGGAGAAGTCGGACCTAACTCCCTCCAAACAATTCCAGTTCCTGGGCATGTCCTTCGACACCTCCAAGTGGAGGGTCACCCCGTCTCCCCAGCGCTTACTGCGCCTTCAGGGCCTCTTAGCCCAACTGCTCCCCCAACTCCAAGCGCCAGCAAGGAAGCTGGCCTCCCTACTGGGCCTTATGGAGTCGCTGGCACCCCTAGTGCCACTGGGTCGTCTTCTCAAGCGGCAATTCCAACGCGGCTTCAGGAAGCGTTGGTCACAGTCGCTTCAGCCATGGGACCTCCCGGTCCACCTGGGCCCTTGGTTCATATCAGCAGTGACCAAATGGCGCTCCCAGTCACGCCTGGCCCAGGGAGTCCCCATCACACTGCCCCCTCCTCAGGAGCACTTGTTCACGGACGCGTCCACCTCCGGGTGGGGAGCCCATGTCGGCACGCTGACAGCCGCAGGTCGGTGGTCGACCGACCTCATGCCCTGCCACATAAACATGTTGGAACTGGAGGCAGTTTGCCTGGCACTCGGGGAGTTTCTCCCCTTTCTGAAGGGAAAACATGTCCGCATCAACACGGACAACACCACAGTAGCTTGTTACATCAACAAGCAAGGGGGCGCCCGCTCCCACTCCTTGTCTCGGAGAGCGGAACAGCTCCTCATCTGGTGCGAGGAACACTCGATTCAGCTCTCAGCAAAGCATGTCCCGGGGAAGATCAACATACTTGCGGACTCTCTCAGCAGATCCCACATGATTCTTCCCTCGGAATGGACACTGGTCCATGCAGTCCTGGAGCCAGTATGGGCAGCATGGTTCAAACCACACGTGGACCTCTTTGCCACCAGGTTCAATCACCGCCTCCCTTTGTACGTCTCTCCAGTTCCGGACCCAGCGGCCTGGGCTGTAGATGCCCTATCCATTCCATGGTCGAACCTCATCGGCTATGCCTTTCCCCCGTTCCCCATTATGGGGAAAGTGCTGAGGAAAGCCAGGGAGGACGCAGCGACATTAATCCTTGTCGCACCCAAATGGCCAGCACAGGCATGGTACCCAGAACTTCTGCACCTGTCCCATGTGCCGCCGCTAAAACTCGCGGTATCGAGCCGCTCCATCCTCCAACCCAGGTCAGGCATTCCGCACGGCAATCCAGACGTTCTAAACCTTCACGCCTGGATGCTGTGCGGGACTCGATGTCTTCATTAGGCCTGTCCCCGGCCGTAATCGGCCTTGTGCAGCAAGCTCACAGACCGGGCACACAGGGGGTGTACAATGCCCACTGGAATGGCTGGGTCTCTTGGTGCACCTCAAATGAGGTGTCACCCCATTCACCCTCTCGCTTGCAGTTGGCCAACTACCTCGGCTTTCTGTCCACAGAGAAAAAGCTTTCCGCATCCTCAGTGAAGGTCCACAGGGCGGCCATCTGCACCACCATCCGTCAGTTGGGTGGTCCGTCCTCTATTGCGGAATCTCGTCAGAGGGGCTTCTCTCCAGGAAGCCAGGAAGCCCCGCCGAACCCCGGCGTGGGATCTCTTTCTCGTCCTCTCATCCCTTAGACTCCCCCCTTACGAACCCATCAGGGAGTGTTCCCTGAAGTTCCTCTCTTTCAAGACGGCCTTTCTCGTCTCTCTCGCATCGGGGAGGCGCTGCAGCGAAGTGCACGCCCTTAGTGGTCTCCCCGGAGATGTTGCTCTCGAACCTGATGGCTCGATGTCTCTCCGCCTACTCCCGGAATTCTTGGCCAAGAACCAGTCTCCAGGTTCTCCTTCGCCGGCCATCCCCATCCATCCCCTCACGTCTATCCTCGCTCCGGACGACGAGGATCGCACTCTCTGCCCGGTTCGCGCACTGCGAGCGTACAGAAAGCGGACGAAATCTTCTCGCCAGCAGCGGCGCCACCTTTTTCTCTCTTACAACAAAAACTATAGAAAGGACATTAGACGCACGTCCATCTCTCGATGGCTGAGGGAAGTCATCAAGGCTGCGTATGCCAGGTCGAGCGCCGAGCTAGCTGTCTTCTCCCCAAGGCCCCATGAGATCAGAGCATGGGCTTCTTCGCTGGCAGTCATCCACAATGCCAGCATCCAAAACGTCCTAGACGCCGCGTACTGGCGTTCCCCGGGCACTTTCATCCAGTTCTACCTGCGCGACGTCTCCCGTCTGCGCGAAGATGGGTCCAGGGGTATCGCTTCCGCTGTGGTGGCCCAACACCCCATCTCAGCCACACGCCCTGACTCCTGCCATTCCTCCAGGCGTTAACCAGGTAAGCCCTCCATCCGGGTAGTGCTATTCTGCATTTGTGAGCCACGGTATAGTATGTGTAATTAAAAGGAAATTTTCCTTCTAAAATTACGTTTAATCTAACATACTTACCGTGGCTCACGCAGAGTCCCTCCCGACCTCCCCGCCTTCCTGGTTCCTTCTAGCCACAGTCAGGGTCAAGGTCAAGGTCTCCTCGAAAAGAGGAAGAGCACCTGCGCATGCGCAAGACGTAGACACTCTCAGAGTTACTGTCCCTTCGGACTTTATTGTTACGAGGCAGAATTGGCAAACCGCTGCCGCTTATTGCATTTGTGAGCCACGGTAAGTATGTTAGATTAAACGTAATTTTAGAAGGAAAATTTCCTTTATCATTTTCCCTCCTACCTTTAATCCAGGGTCTTCTTCTGGGTTTCTCATAATGTTTTCGCTGTAAAGTGAAAACAGATCTGGTGACAAAACACAACCCTGTCTGACTCCTCTTTTGATACTTTGGAAAGAGCTTACATTGTTTTCTATTCTCATTGCAGCTGTTTGTTCCCAGTACATATTTCTGATTATTCTGTAGCCCATAAAGATGGTAAACATCTCCACCCTTTGCCCACCAGGCAGGGGGTACTTAGGCAGGATCGAACCCAGACGTTCGTATTGGAAGTCTGACATATTCACTCGACAATAGCGTCCATCAGCCTAGCTCTTTGTGTGACCAACACAAAGACCTTCATCGCGCTTAACCCTTTCACTCCCGCACCCTGTCCACCAGCTGCAAAAACTTAACCCTGCCACTCCCTCACTTCTTTCAGGAAGCTGGTGGATAGGGTGAGGGAGCGAAAGGGTTAAGCTTTTGCTTTGCTATCATGGCTGACAATGCAGGATGTTGGCGCATTGGGTGAGGGAGTCAAAGGGTTAAAAAAAAAGACTCAGTTATACTTATAGAGTTCCATTTTTGTCAACAACAGCAGCAAAAAACAGAAACAAAAACAAAAGAGGACAAGAACATAATTGAACAGAGTTTGCAAGGTGCCTGTTTTCTGAATGATGAGAAATGTCCAAATAAGAAATCTTTTTACTTGAAGTGACAAGTATAGACTGTTTTTTCGTCATCTTTCTTGACTTTGTGAAAAGGAGATTGTGTGAATATGGAATCACTTGCTGTAAAGTGACAAACATTAGACTTTTTTTTTTAAACTCAGACAGAGAAAAAATGTGAATGTTGCATCATTTGCTGTGAAGTTATATTCAAGACTGTTTCTGTGACGTTGACAGAGAAATGACTGACTGCAAGGTGGACTGGTTGCTGCATGCTCATAAATTTATGCTGATCTGATTTCTTGGCCTCAATTATAACTCTTCTTTTAGCAGGATGAAATTCCTGTGAGGGGGCTTAAAATATGTGGCAACCCTGACTAGCCAGTCTTGCAGATGAGACTTATAATGGCAGTTTTATATATATATATATATATATATATATATATTATATATATATATATATATATATATATATATATATATATATATATATATATAGATAGATAGATTACTAACATGCTTTACTACAGTCCTTTTCTGAAAGAGACTGATACACCTTTTTCTTTTGCCTTACTGCATTATTTATGTCTTTATCATAATTCTTAAATGTCAGCTGACAATGTTTATATATCTGTGTCTTTCTGTTTATGAATGTGTGTGAGAGAGAGACAGATAGAGAGAGAGAGAGAGAGCGAGAGATCATGAATATATATATACCCCACTTTTTTTTAATTTGCATATTTGTGACATCGGTTTGGTCGTTATATAAAAACACACTTCAGTATAGTATTTAATTCTTATCCAGTTTTGAAATTGAATAAAGAAGGATTGAAAGGGGGAAAACCTTCATGTAATGCTAACCTTTGTGTGGGGTGTTTCAGACGCGAGTGGGACTGGATGATCGCATTAAGGAGATGATTGCCATGGAGGACAGCAGCAGCAAAAAGAGCACAGCCATCAGAGACAGCAGTGCCATCGTCAGCAACTACAGCCGTGTGGTGCCCGACAGCAGCCAGCGCGAAGAGGAAGAGGAGCCCATCATGGATGATGAGGAACTCCACAGTTTATTGGGAGTCTGATGTTGGATTTTTTTTTTTTTTAATATAATGTTTGTGTGTGCATACTTGTGTACATGGACGTGTGAGAAAAAGTGCATTGTAAATGAAGATTGTGTGTTGGAAAATGAGAATTTAGGCATTTTGAAGTTGTGACACTTACTGTTCATACTGTTCTTCATTTTCATAAGAAAAAGGAAAAAAAAAAGTTTCAATAAACATGAACAACTAAAGAAAAAGGTGGTGATTGAACATTTGCAAATTAAAACCGTGCTGGTGAATTCTTTTGTTTTGGGGTGTGTTTTTTTTTTTACCACATACGTTTTAACCTTGGTTAATGATTGACTACAGTTTGGTCATTCCACTGACTTCAGAGATCTGTATCTACACGGGCAGTGCGAGTTTGATGTTGAGGCCGTCTACTCACCAGTACAGGTTTGATGTGGAGGCCTCGGTGTTTCTACACGGCAGTACAAGTTTGATAAGAAGGCCTCAGTGTTTCTACATGGCAGTATATGTTTGATAGGGAGGCCTCAATGTTTCTACACAGCAGTACAAGTATGATATAGAGGCCTCAATGTTTCTTCACAACAGTACAAGTTTAATATGGAGGCCTCAGTGTTTCTACATGGCAGTGTAAATTTGATATGGAGGCCCCAGTGTTTCCTCATAGCAGTAAAGTTTGATGTAAAGGCCTCATTGTTTCTACATGGCAGTAAAAGTATAATGTGGAGGCCTCAGTGTTTATACACAACAGTACAAGTTTGGTATGAAGGCCTCACGTTTATACACAACAGTATATCGATACCTTTAGAGCAACAACGGTCTATCTAAAAAAAATGGCATTTTTCAATTTTTTTATTATGTGGTAGATATTATGATAAAATTCATGTTAACAAAGTGCCAAAGTAGCTGTTTATCAAGTTTGAAAGTTATACTATAAAAATGTTGTTGCACAAAACGAGCTTCCAGGCTTTTCACAGGCAAAATTGGATCACTGTGAAATACTGCCTTCTTCCCCCCACACTTCAGTACCAGCAGGGAAGGAATAGTCTCTGCAACAACAGACTATTAGAACTGAAAACCAGCGTTGCCTGGAAGATTTACAACTTGCTTTTCACCAGATTATCTTATACATCCTACACAATATTTTTGTTTGAACAATTTATGGGTATGAAATTTTGTTCATCATGATTTGGTTCAGTGGGCTATTGAATCAATATAGGGTTGTTGCCTAAACTTGCGTCTGTATTCTTGGAGTCTCCTTTCATACAAAACTGGAACAGCTTACAATAGTCCGTTGTTGCTCAAAACCTCTGTCCTCTTTCTGAAACAAAAGTTAAGCAACAACAGACTGTCAATTTTTAAAATGATTTTTAATCAAATTTCAGTTTATAAGCGGCAACCGATTTGTGATGTACAAGTGTAAACAGGATTTTCTACATTCTCACCAAATTGTGAATATTTTGCTTGAGAATCTGATTTTTAATGAGATTCCAAACTTTTCAAGTGAGTGTAGCTCTGAACTTTTCAAAATGGCAGCCATTGAGATAAAGCGTTGTTGCTCTAAGGTGTCGATATGTTTGATATGTGAAGGCCTAATGTTTCTACACAGCCGCATGAGTTTGATGTGGAGGCCTCAGTGTTTCTATATATGGCAGCATGAATTTTGAAATGGAGGCTATCAGTGTTTCTACGTGGCAGTATAAGTTTGATATGGAGGCCTGATGTTCCTACGTGGCAGTATAAGTTTGATGTGGAGGCCTGATGTTTCTACACAGCAGTATGAGTTTGATATGGAAACTTTATGTTTCTACACCGCAGCTTGAGTTTTGATGTGGAAGCCTCAGTGTTTCTATATACGGCAGTATAAGTTTGATGTTGAGGGCTCAGTGTTTCCACACAGCAGTATGAGTTTGAAATGAAAACCTCCATGTTTCTGCATGGCAGTACAAGATACTGAAGCTTCAACGTTTTGGTGTCGTTTGCTTTGGACTGTATTTTGCAAGGTAGGCAAAGTTGAACATCTGTGAAATTG
>JAPXFY010003265.1:0-15000 GCA_030674185.1 Monoplex corrugatus
GAGAGAGAAAGAAAAAGAGAGAGAGAAAAAACAGACAGACAGACAAAGACAGAAAGACAGACGTATTCTTTCGCGCTAAGATCTCGCGTCTACGCCTAACGTCATTAACAATGTAAAATAGACAGACAAAATAAGATAATTGGATAAATGAAGCTAGCACCCCCCCCCCCCCACACACAAAAACACACACACCACACAACACACACACACACACACACACACACACACACACACACACACGCAATTGCTTCCGTTCGCACCTAATTTGAACCAACCCAAATTACCTTCGGGTGCAACAACAACACCTATCCACATGTGAAAAAATGTTCGTTAAACAAAGGAAGCATGCTGAGTACTGGAATAGACGGGAATAGACGTAAGTGTGATAATAGCAGCATCCTGTCCACACCATGTCTTTGTTTCTTTGTTTCTTTGTTTCTGTGTTTGTGTCTTTCTTTCTTTGTTTCTTCCTCTCTTTGTATCTTCCTTTCTTTGTTTTTGTTTCTTTTTTCCTTTGTTTCTTTTCTGTTTTCCCTTTCTTTCTTTTTTTTTTTTTCCTTTCTTTCTTCTTTCTTTTTTCTTCTTTCTTTTTTCTTTGTTTCTTTTCTTTGTTTCTTTTTTCTGTCTTTCTGTCTGTCTGTCTTTCTGTCTTTAGATAGAGAGAGCAGGAGACCGACAGAAAAAGAGACAGACAGACAGAGAAACATAGAGACAGAGACAGACAGAAAGACAAAAGAGAGAGTTTGACATCGGTAAAGACATTTTAATGTGTCTCTGTGTGTCCCTGTGTATGTGTACACGTGAACGCTTATGTAAAATGTCTTTTGGGTGTGTGGTGTGTGTTTTTGTTTGTGTGTGTGTGTGTGTGTATGGGTGCGTTTGTCTGTGTGTGTGTCTGAGTGCAAGTCTGGTGGGAGGAGAGAGAGAGAGAAAGAGAGAAAGACAGAAGAGAGAGAGAGAGAGAGTGAGAGAGAGAGAGAGAAAAGGGGACAGAGACAGAGACAGAGACAGAGACAGAGAAGAAAAAGGAGACAGAGACAGAAAAAAGAGAAAGAGACAGAGAAAGAAGAAAAGAGAGACAGAGAAAACAGAGAGAGACAGAGAGAACAGAGAGAGAGTGGGGGAGAGAGAGAGAGACAGAGAGAGAGACAGAAAGACAAAAGAGAATGGCACAGGTCGAGTTGTGTACCAGCGTGTGTTAATAGTAAGCCTATGCCTCTGTGTGTGTTTGTTTGAAGGCGAAATGGTGTGTTTGTGGGTGGGGGGTGTTCGTGGTGTGTGTGTAGGTATAAAAATATATATATATATATATATATATATATTTTAATATATATATATATAATTGTTGTGTGTGTGTGTGTGTTTTGTGTGTGTGTGTGTAATTGTGTGCGTGTGTTTGTGTTTGTGTGTGTGTGTGTGTTGTGTGTGTGTGTTTTGTGTGTGTGTGTGTGTGAGGTGTGTGTTTGTGGTGTGTTGTCTGTCTGTCTGTCTGTGTGTACGTGCGTGCGTGTGTTTGCATACCTCTGTTTATGAGTGTCAAATGGAACAGATGAGAGGCGAGAGGGAGATAAATGCTGTTCACGACCGATAGACATGCTAATGGCTTCGTCCACGGCTATTTGTTTTTCCATTATGAACACCCACTGAGTGGTACACTGGGTACTTATCTCTTCCAAATGTCCATAACTAACCCGCTGATTAATTCACATCACCATCAGTACTTGATTGGTGAGACACAGTTCTTGCACATAGACGGCTTATGGTTAATTTATGCATAAATCTTAAAGATCTTCTTTCTGAATATAAACCCGTTCGCAGTCTGAGGGTCTGCTTCCAAGTCTCTTCTTCAGTTCCTGGGACAAGGGATGTTAAAACCAAAAGATATGGTCAGGGGAGAATTTAAATACCTTGTCCCTACCAAGTGGAACATGCTTCCCATGAGCATCAGGGAGAAAAAGACTCATTCATCCTTTAAATCTAGTCTCAAGACACACTTTTTCTAATGTTGTAAGGGATTGCTTATTTGAATGTGAATACCTTGAATGCCTTTATGAATGTTGGTGCAAAGGCTGTGTGGAATTGTTTTTTGTGCCCCCCCCCTCCCCCCCACCGTGCGCCGCGAGCACATGCTTTTATAGCATGGAGATTTTTGTTGCGCGATATAAATTTTCATTCATTCATTCATTCATTCATAAATATGTACAAGGTCGATGGAGTTTTCAGCAAGAGCTAGGAGGGGTAAATTCGCTCAAGGCCGAGATAAAGATGTTCACGTGAATATGCATGCTCTCACTATTTTTGTGTATGTCTCTATATTTCTGTCTCTATCTCTCTGTGTCTGTCTGTCTGTCTGTCTCTCATTGTCTCCCTCTTTATATCTGTCTGTCTGTCTCTCCGTCTGTATGTCTGTCCGTTTTTCTGTTTGCCTGTCTGTATTTCTGTTTGTTTGTCTGTATGTCTTTTGTCTCTTTTTTCTCTTTGTCTATCTGTCTCTCTTTCTGTCATTTTCTGTCTATGTCGCGCTCGCGAGCGCACACTCACACACACACACACACACACACACACACACACACACACACACACACACACACACCACACACACACACTCACACATACACACATACACACACACGCACACACACACACACCGCACAGAGAGACACACAGACACACACACACACACACACACACACACGCACATTCAAGCATGCGCTCATGCAGACATACAGGCACACTTACACACATAAACACGCCCGCATACACGCACACGCACACAACACACACACACACACACACACACTCACATACACACACACACTCACACACACACGCACACGCACACACATACACACACTCACACACACAACATACACACATACAAAAACATACACAAAACACAACACAACACACACACACACACACACACACACACACACACAACCCAGAAACAGCCCACACACATAACCCCCCCCCCCACACACACACACACACACACAGCATACACACATCTGCCCCCACCCAGCCCCCACCACCACACACACTAACACACTAACACACCAGCACATACACCCACCAACACTACAACACACACACTTACACTCCTCACCGAGATATTATCGCTCCAGACACTTTTAGGAAATAAATGGAATCTTCAACAATTAATGGCTGACGGTCACATAAAAGAATATATCATTTTGATCTCCTTATCATATCAGAACGAGACAGTCTTGATGGAGGCAGACACAAGTAGATCACTCATAAGGAAGATTAGGAAAAGACAGGCAACATTTATAGGCCATTTTATGAGGAAGGGGGATTTGGAGCACCTGGTCACAACGGGAAAGCTGGAGGGAAAGAGAGCACCAGGTAGACCCAGGGAGAGAATGCTGGACAGACTTGCAGAGTGGCTGGGGACGAGGAGGGTGGGGGAGATGCTAGGGGCAACGAGCGATAGAGACAGATGGAAGTCCATGGTCGCGAACGCCATGCGGCAGGGCACCTGATGATGATGGATGATGATGATGATGATGATGATGATGATGATATGATGATGAAGAGATGATGATTATTAAAGCGTTTTATTATTTTCTCCTTTTGCTTAGATTCCATACGATAACAATGAGGCTTGTGATGTATCAGAAATATACATGGCAACATAACAACAAGACGTGATGACCTCGTGTTCATAAGTAAGTTTGTGTGTGTGTGTGTGTGTGTGTGTGTTGTGTGTGTGTGTGTGTGTGTGTGTGTGTGTGTGTGGGGTGGGGAGGGGGGGGGCGTGCTTTCTAAATTGTTATTTTTTCCTTAACTCTTTGCCTCCCCCACCTGTCCAGCAGCGTCCTGTATTGCCAACATGCTAGCTAAGCAATCACTTTTTTTAAAAACATTTTTATTCATTTTATACATATGCAGATATGCAAACATCATCATCATCATCAGGTGCCCTGCCGCATGGCGTTGGCAATCATGGACTTCCATCTGTCTATATCTCTCGTTGCCCCTAGCATCTCTCCCACCCACCCTCGTCCCTAGCCACTCTGCAATTCCGTCCAGCATTTTCTCCCTGGGTCTACCCGGTGCTCTCTTTCATACAAACATATTGACATACAAACGCAAACTCCATTACTTCAATCCATGAAGACAAGTGTAACAGGCATATCACATACATTAGAGACAATCATTCCACAGATTGAAGGGAAAATCTACTTCTCTGTCATGGTGGCAAGACTGACTAAATGCTTCACAGAGAACAAGTATTTGGATGTGTCAGTTCGTTAAAAGAAATCAACCAAAAAAACTTAAGCAAAAACTTAACCCTTTGACTCCATCACCCTATCCACCTGCTTCCTAAAGAGACAGAATCAAAGGGTTAATTTTTTTGCAGTTGGTGGATAGTCTGTGGGAGTCAAAAGGTTACGTTTTTGCAGTTTGTGGATGGAGGGCAGGAATCAGAGCGTTTAAATTCATTCAAACAAACATTTTTAGTGTCACTGTACTCGAGTTTTCTTTGTGGACGTAACTGACAAGGAAGACAGTAGGAGAGCGTACGTTTTTCTTTTATTTAACTCTGTTGTCCTTTTCTTCAAGATCCCGAATGAGCAAGGGCCACACTGATCACCAGGTTATCTGTCATTAAGAAAACATTAGAGGCAGACCGCTACCATTTGCTGCCACTTTGGGGCTGTGCATAGTGCCATGGGAAGTCAGCAGATGGGGATGAAACGATCAGCTTGTCTACCATCCTTTTTTAACCATTCTTGATCTAACAGTTTATTGAGCGCTACAGTAGTCTACATGTACCTATGTCTCAGTCTGTCTGTCTGTCTGTCTGTCTGTCTGTCTGTCTGTGCCTCTCTGTCTCTCTGTTTCTGTCTCTGACTCTCCTTCTGTCTGTCTGTCTGTCTCTCTTTCTCGTTCTCTCTCTCTCTCTCTGACTGACTGTCTGTCTTTGTCTCTCTGTCTCTGACTCTCCTTCTGTCTGTCTGTCTGTCTCTCTCTCTTTCTCTCTCTTTCTCTTTTCTCTCTCTCTCTCTCTCTCTCTCTCTCTCTCGCTTGCTCGCTTTCTCCCTCTTTCTTTTTTCTTTTTTCTTTCTGTCTCGCTCCTCTTCTCTCTCTCTCTCTCTCTCTCTCTCTCTCTCTCTCTCTCTCTCTCTCTCTCTCTCTTTCTCTTTGGATGGATGGAGAAAAAGCAGAAAAGCATTTCTGTGTGCATACTACCTCTCTCGAAAAACAGGAATGTGGTCTTGTTCTTGCTCTTATTCTTGTTCTAGCTCTGGTTCTTTGTTGTTGTTGTTGTTGTTGATGCTGCTGCTGCTGTTGTTGTTGCTGTTGCTGTTGCTGTTGTTGTTGTATGTGTGTTTTTATTCTAGGATCTAGTTCTGCTTCTGGCTGTGGTTCTTGCTCTCTCTGTATCTCCGTCTCTTTCTGTCTTTGAAGTTGATGGATAGGGTGCGGGAGTCAAAAGGTTTAAACTCATTCAAACAAGCATTTTTAGTGCCACTGTACTCAACTTTTCTTTGTAACGTAACTGATAAGCGAGACAATGGGAGAGCGTACGTTTTTCTTTAATTTAATTCTGTTGTCTTTTTCTTTAAGATCCCGAATAAGCAAAGAGAAAGAACAACACCGATCACCAGATTATGTATCATTAAGAAAACATTAGAGGCAGACCGCTACCATTTGCTGCCACTTTGGGGTGTGGATAGTGCCATGGGAAGTCAGCAGATGGGAATGAAACGATCAGCTTATCTACCATCCTTTTTAACCATTCTTGATCTAAGAGTTTATTGAGCGCTACAGTAATCTACCTATGTGTGTGTGTGTGTATGTGTGTGTGTGTGTGTGTGGTGTGTTGTGTGTGTGTGTGTGTGTGTGTGTGTGTGTGTGTGTGTGTGTCTGTCTGTCTGTCTGTCAGTCTGTATTGATATATATGTTTGTCTCTGTCTATCTCTGTCGTGTCTGTCTGTCTGTCTGTCAGCCTGTATGTCGATATGTTTGTCTCTGTCTCTATCTCTGCCTGTCTGTCTGTCTGTCTGTCTGTCTCCCTTTCTCGTTCTCTCTCTCTCTCTCTCTCCTTCTCTCTCTCTCTCTCACCTCTTTCTCTCTCTGCCCCCCGTCTGTCTCTGTGGCTCTGTCTCTGTCTCGGTCTCTGTCTGTCTGTCTGTCTGTCTAGCTGTCTCTGTCTCTGTTTCTCTGTCTCTCTGTTTCTCTGTCTGTCTCTCAGTCTCTCTCTCTCTTTCTCTCTTTCTCTGCCTCTGTCTCTCTGTCTCTGACTCTGTCTCTCTACGTCTGTCTATCCGGCTGTCTGTCTGTCTGTCTGTCCGTCTGTCTCTCTCTCTCCCTATCTCTCTCTCTTTCTCTTAATCTCTCTCTCCTCCCCCTCTCTGTGTCTCTGTCTCTGTCTCTTTGTCTCTGTCTCTCTATCTCTAATTCTGTCTGTCTCTCTTTCTCTCTCTCGCTTGCTCTCTCTCTGTCTCTCTGTCACTCTGTCACTCTGTCACTCTGTCTGTCTGTCTGTCTGTTCTCTCTCTCTCTCGTTGTGATAAGTATGCCCATCCGCACTGTCTTGCGGCTAACGTTGCTACCATTGCGAAACTGTTTGTGTGTGTGGTGTGTGTGGCTTATATGCATTATGTATATATATATATATATATATATTATATATATATATATATATATTATATATATATAAAATCATCAGGTGCCTTGCCACAAGGCCTTGGCGATTATGGACTTCCGTCTGTCTCTATCTCTTGTTGCCTTAAGCATCTCTTCCACCCTCCCTGTCTTCAGCCACTCTGCAAGTCCATCTAGTATCTTCTCCCTGGGTCTATCCGGTGATCTCTTTCCCTCCAGTTTTCCCGTTGTGACCAGATGCTCCAATTCCCATTTCCTCATAAAATGGCCTATAAATGTTGCCTGTCTTTTCCTAATCTTCCTTATGAGTGATCTACTTGTGTCTGCCTCCATCAAGACTGTCTCGTTTGTTTTTCTTTGCTGTCCATGGAACTCTCAATATTCTTCTTAGAAACCACATCTCGGCTTCCTCAATCTTGTTCGATACCCACTCAATTTTTTCTAAAGAAAACGTAGAAGCTTCACAATGCGAGCATTTGTGAAGAGCCGCTCAGCAACTAATGCCGTCTTGTCGAATGTTGGAACTTGCACAATATGACTTGTGGCAAGGCATCTGATGATTATTATATATAGTAGTGCAGGACATCCCTTTCTCGAAGAAAGTAAAAACACTAGGAGTGTTTCTGGATGCTAATCTCTCGATGCGTGATCAGATCAATTCAATCATCAGAACTTGCTACTGCCATATCCGATCTCTTGGTAAAGCCCGCCAGTACTTGACTATTCAAGCTGCTAAGACTGTTGCTGTCACACTAGTACTCTCAAAATTAGACTACTGTAATAGTCTACTTGCTGGTCTCCCTCAGGTGAAAATACAGCGTCTGCAGGCTGTACAAAACGCAGCTGCCAGAGTAATCTCTAGATGCAGGAAGACTGAACACATAACTCCCATCTTACGGAATCTGCACTGGCTCCCCAGTTCAACAACGCATCAATCACAAACTACTAACTATCACCTACCGTGCACTCAACTCTAGTAGTCCTTCTTATCTTAAAGATCTTCTTTCTGAATATAAACCTGTTCGCAGTCTGAGATCTGCTTCCAAGTCTCTTCTTCATGTTCCTGGGACAAGGGATGTTAAAACCAAAAGATATGGTCAGCGAGAATTTAAATACCTTGCCCCTACCAAGTGGAACATGCTTCCCATGAGCATCAGGGAGAAAAAGACTCATTCATCCTTTAAATCTAGTCTCAAGACACACTTTTTCTAATGTTGTATGGGATTGCTTATTTGAATGTGAATACCTTGAATGCCTTTATGAATGTTGGTGCAAAGGCTGTGTGGAATTGTTTTTGTGCCCCCCCTCCCCCCCCACCGTGCGCCGCGAGCATGCTTTTATAGCATGGAGATTTTGTTGCGCGATAAAAATTTTTCATTCATTCATTCATTCATATATATATATATATATATACATAATGCATATAAAGACACACACACAAAAACAGTTTCGCAATGGTAGCAACGTTAACCACAAGACAGTGCGAATGGGCATACTTATCACAACGAGAGAGAGAGAGAGAGAGAGAGAGAGAGAGAGCGAGAGCGAGAGAGAGACAGACAGACAGACAGAGTGACAGAGATACAGAGAGACAGAGAGAGAGAGAGCAAGCGAGAGAGAGAAAGAGAGACAGACAGAATTAGAGACAGAGAGACAGAGACAAAGAGACAGAGAGACAGAGACAGACAGACAGACAGACAGATACCAGAGACAAAGACAGACAGAGACAGAGACAGAGACACAGAGATGGGGGGGGGGCAGAGAGGAGATTAAGAGAAAGAGAGAGAGGATAGGGAGAGAGAGAGGAGAGAGAGAGAGAGAGATGAGAGAGAGAGAGAGAGAGAGAGGAGAGAGAGAGAGAGAGAGAGAGAGATGGAGAGAGGAGAGAGAAAGTGGAAAAACATCTCTGCAGAAGTTACGGTTTCTGCTGTAACGGTGCCTGTCTTTCAAGTTTTTATTTACCACCTGATTTCATCACATGGGACCATATTGTTCAAGAAATAACTGTCGATTGGAGTCGGGAGCTTGGGGGAGGGAGGTGAATGTCCCGAGAGTGGCGAGGCATTTGGTCCTCCGGGTCCCATCTGCATCCTCGTGGTGTTTCTTATTAACTTGTTAACATCTCATATGATTATACTGTAGAGTTTAAATTGCCTTTTAGAATTAACTCTATTGTGACTGCACTTGCCACAGCTGAGCTCTCCTGCTGGCCTAGGGCTGCCACAGTGAAATCACTGAGAACCAGGTGCAAGTGAACTTATCCATCGATTTTAGACAAACAAACCGGCAAAACGTAGCTGAAGCGTTCAACGGAAGTTCCCTTCACAAGGGAAGCAACTGCCAACTACTAAATCAATTTACTTAACAAAAGTAGAGGGAGTTATATACTCTTGACCGTCTGTCACTATGATCGAAGTAGCCCGTCCTCAGTGAGAGCTCAGCTGTTACTTTGATCGAAGTAGCCCGTCGTCAAAGAGTTAAATTAAAAGGCCAATCAAACACTTAATCTTTAACTATTAGTTTTTTATTTAGATTTAAGCTTGTTAAGAACGAAGTTTTAGCCCTGGAAAGGCCCTAGTGGTCTGTTAGTCTTTATGCAACACGATTTGAATCATTTTATCAAAACCTTGCTGGGACGCAGACTCAGATGCAGAATCACAGTCATGTCCAAAGCAGCCCGTGAAAGAATAAGAAAAATAAAACATAAGGAAAGCAAAGGGGAAAAAAGGGAAGATCCCACTGTTAATTCAAAAACAAACAACCAAACAACAAACAACCAAAAAACAAACAACCAAAAAACAAACAACAACAAAACAAACAACCAAACAACAAACAACCAAAACAACAAACAAAACCCAAAAAACAAACAACAAAAAACAAACACACAAAAAAAAAAACAACCAAAAAAACAAACAACCAAAAAAACAAACAACCAAAAAAACAACAAAAAAAAACAAACAACCAAAAAACAACAACAAAAAAACAAAACAAAAAAAACAAAAACAACAAAAACAAAACAACAAAAAACAAACAACAAACAAAAACAACAAAACAAAAACCAAAAAACAAAAACAACAAAAAAAACAAAAAACAAACAACAAAAAACAACAAAAAAAAACAAACAACCAAAAACAACAACCAAAAAAAAAAACAACAACAAAAACCAAAAAAAAAAACAACAACAAAAAAAAAAAAAAAAAAAACAACAAAAACAACCAAAAAACAAACACAAAAAAAAAACAACAACAAAAAAAAACAAAAAAAAAAAACAAAAACAAAAAAAAACACAAAAAAAAAACAAACAACCAAAAAAAAAACAAAAAACAACAAACAACAACAAAAACAAACAACCAAAAAACAAACAACCAAAACAACAACCAAAAACAAACCAAAACAAAAAAAAAAACAAACAAAAAAAAAAAAACAAACAACCAAAAAACAACAACAAAAACAAACAACAAACAAAACAACAAAAAAACAAACAAACAAAAACAAAAACAAAAAACAAACAACAAAAAAAAAAAACAACCAAAAAAACAACAAAACAACAAAAAAACAACAAAACACAAAAAACAACAAAAAAACACAACAAAAACACCAAAAACAAACAACAAAAAACAAACCAAAAACAAACAACAAAAAACAACAACAAACAAACAACAAAAACAAAAAAAACAAACAAACAAAAAAACAAACAACCAAAAAACAAAACAAAACAAAACAAAACAAACAACCAACAAAACAAACCAAAAAACAAACAACCAAAAAACAAACAACAAAAAAACAACAAAACAAACAACCAAAAAACAAACAACAAAACAAACAACAAAAAACCAAAACAACAAACAACAACAACAAACAAAACAAAAAACAACAAAAACAACAACAACAAAAAACAAAAAACAAACAAAAACAACAACCAAAAAAACAACAACAACAAACAAACAACAAAACAAACAAACAAACAACAAAAAAAAACAAACACAAAAAACAAACACCAAACAAAACAACAAAACAAACAACAAAAAACAACAAACACAAAAAACAAACAACAAAACAAACAACAACAAAAAAACAAAAAACAACAAAACAAAACAACAAACAACAAACAACCAAAAAACAAACAACAACAAAACAAACAACAAAAAAACAAACAACCAACCAAAAAAAACAACAACCAACAACAAACAACCAAAAAACAAACAACCAACAAAACAAACAACAAAAAAACAAACAACCAAAAACAACCAACCAAAAAAAAAACAACCAAAAACAAACAACCAAACAACAAACAACCAACAAAACAAACAACCAAAAACAAAACAACCAAAAAACAACCAAAAAACAAACAACCAAAAAACAAACAAACAAAAAACAAACAAAACCAAAAAAAACAAACAACCAAAAAACAAACAACCAAAAAACAACCAACAAAAAAACAAACAACCAAAAAAAACAACCAACAAAACAAACAACCAAAAAAACAAACAACAACAACAAACAACCAAAAAACAAACAACCAAAAAACAAACAACAAAAAAAACCAAAACAACAACAAAAACAACAACAAAACAAACAAACAAAAAACAAACAACAAAAAACAACAACAACAAAACAAACAACCAAAAAACAAACAACAAAAAAACAAACAACCAAAAACAAAACAAACAAAAAAAAAAAAACAACAAAACAAACAACAACAAAAAAACAACCAAAAAACAACAACCAAAAAAAACAAACAACCAAAAAACAACAACAAAAAACAAACAACCAACAAAACAAACAACAAACAAAACAAACAACCAAAAAACAACAACCAAAAACAAACAACCAAAAAACAAACAACAAACAACAACAACCAACAAACAAACAACCAAAAAACAAACAACAAAAACAACAACAAAAAACAAACAACCAAAAACAAACAACAAAAAAACAAACAACCAAAAAACAAACAACCAACAAAACAAACAACCAAAAAACAAACAACAAAAAACAAACAACAAAAACAAACAACCAAAAACAAACAACCAAAAAACAAAACAACAAAAAACAAACAACCAAAAAAACAAACAACCAAAAACAACAACAAAAAAACAAACAACAACAAAACAAACAACCAAAAAACAAACAACAACAAAACAACAACAAAAAACAAACAACAAAAAACAAACACAAAAAACAAACAACACAAAAACAACAACCAACAAAACAAACAACCAAAAAACAACAACAAAACAAACAACAACAAAACAAACAACCAAAAAACAAACAACCAAAAAACAAACAACAAAAAACAAACAACCAAAAAACAAACAACCAAAAAAACAAACAACCAAAAAACAAACAACCAAAAACAAAACAACCAAAAAAACAAACAACCAAAAAACAAACAACCAAAAAACAACAACAAAAACAAACAACCAAACAACAAAACAAACAACAACAAAAAACAAACAACCAAAAAAACAAACAACAAAAACAAACAACCAAAAAACAAACAACCAAAAAACAAACAACCAAAAAAACAAACAAACAAAAAACAACCAAAAACAAACAACAAACAAAACAAACAACCAAAACAAACAACAAAAACAACAACCAAAAAACAAACAACCAAAAAACAAAAAACAAACAACACAAACAAACAACAAAAAACAACAACAAAAACAAACAACCAAAAACAAACAACCAAAAAACAAACAACCAAAACAACAACCAAAAACAAACAACAAAACAAACCAAAAACAAACAACCAAACACAACCAAAAAAAAACAACCAAAACAAACAACCAAAAACAAACAACCAAAAAACAAACCAACCAAACAAAACAAACAACCAAAAAACAAACAACCAAAAAAAACCACAAACAACCAAAAAACCAACAAAAACAACCAAAACAAACCAAAAAACAAACAACAAAAACACCAACCAAAAAAACAAACAACACCAACAAACAAACAACAAAACAACAACAAAACAAACAAAAACAAACAACCAAAAACAAACAAACAAACAACCAAAAACAAAAAAAACAAACAACCAAAAAAAACAAAACAACCCAAAAACAAAAACCAAAACAAACAACAAAAACAACAAACAACAACCAACAAAAACAAACAACCAAAAAAACAAACAAAACAAAACCAAAAAACAAAACAACACAACCAAAAAAAACAACAAACACAAAAAACAACCAACCAAAAAACAAACAACCAAAAACAACCAAAAAAAACAACAACAACAAAACAAAACAACAAAACAAACAACCAACAAAAACAAACAACCAACAAAACAACACAAACAACAACAACAAACAAAACAAAACAAAAACCACAAAACAAACAACCAAAAAAAACCAAACAACCAAACAAACAACAAAACAAACAACAAAAAACAAACAACAAAAAACAAACAACCAAAAAACAACAACCAAACAACAAAACAAACAACCAAAAAACAAACAACCAAAAAAAAAAAAAAAAAAACCAAAAAACAACAAAAAAAACCCCCCAAAAAAAAAAACACAAACCAAACAAACCACAACACAACAAAAAAAAAGAACCACCTTGAACACCAACTTACCTCAGCACCGACTGGAGAAAGCCCTGGCCTTGTTCATGGACAACACTTTACTTCCAGATATGACACATCGACACTTACCTTTCTTTTGGGTATCGCTCAGAAAGTACTTTTAAACTGCTTGCCATTATAAGTTTTGAAAATTCGCTGTGTGTTTAGTATTTGGTTACTGAGCTGATTACTATTTTTTCAAAGTCTTGAATACGAAACATTATGTACTTCTATGATGTCAGATTATTTTCGAGAGAAGTGTCAAGCTGAGTCAAGGTTCCTCAATCTTAATCCTATTCTCTCTCTGTGGCTCTACCTTTCTCTCTCTGTCTCTCCCTCTGTCTCTTTTTCTGTGTTTCTCTCCCTGTCTGTCTCTGTCTTTCTCTCTGTCTCTGCCTGTCTGTCTGTCTCTGTCTCTGTCTGTCTGTCTCTCTCTCTCTCTCTCTCTTTCTCTCTCTCTTACTTCATCTCTGTTCTCATCCTCCTACTTCTTTTCCTATATCAACTTTTCTTATCTTCTTATTTTTCCCCTCCTCGTCTTTCCGCTCTTCTATTTTCATGTGCGTGTGTGAGTGCGTTTTCAATGTATTAAACTCCCTCTTTCAACTTTCTTCTATTTTTTGTTGTTGTTTTTGTTCTTGTTCTTGTTGTTTTCTTTTTCATTTTTTCCCTGTTTTCCCCGCCTTGTCTTACACTTCTTACAAATCTTTTTCGTGATAGTAGCCATTATCGTTAGTTCGAAGATATGAGGTGATTTTTCTTACATCTACTGTGAAACACAATCCCTGATATGAGTAACTAAAACTGGTAATGGCTGACACTCTTAAGACGCAAAATGGCTTTGACAGTGGATCACAGAGCTTTGTCGTTTCACGTTTATGTCTTGAGGAGTCTGCTTTAAACAAGACAAACTGACAGACAGTGGCCATAGAAGAATAAATGTCTTTTTTCGAAGGCATATAACAATCGTGCTGATGTTCTCAGCAGCATCTGAAGGTGTCGTTGTGAGTTGCACAATGGTTCCAGCCCAAATGGTTATTGTAATGCGTAGTACGCATTCTATTGCGTTGTATTTTTATGGGGCTGCATAGTTCTCGTGTGTTGCACTGTGGTGACCGTGCTGAATTAAAACTGTACTGATTTAGAATTGTGCTGGTTATGATATAATTTTTTTTCTCCTGTCCATGATTTTCCTGGGTAAAACTACGACGGTGGTTTCCCCTTGCCTTCCACCGGTTTTTTTTTTTAGGATTAACTCCCTTAGCCTTACTCTCTCCCGAGATGTCCACAAGGTAGTGGAGCTATTTACCCATAGCTTGGGGATCTGGTTCGTGGGCATCAGGGCATATCCACACGCCAGTGGGTCTGAATGCCTCACGTCTTGGGGCCAGACCTCCTCCGAATCTGGTCACAACGGGAAAGCTAGATGGAAAGAGAGCACCAGGTAGACCCAGGGAGAGAATGCTGGACGGAGTTGCAGAGTGGCTGGGGATGAGGAGGGTGGGGGAGATGCTGGGGACAACGAGAGATAGAGACGGTTGGAAGTCCTTGGTCGCCAACGCCATGCGGCAGGGCACCTGATGATGATGATGATATAATTATTGTACTCTGTTGCACTTTGTCGTATTGCATTGTATTTCTTTGTATTGTGTTGTGTCCCGTTAATTTTGTGTTACATTGTGCTGTGTTCCGTTATTTTTGTTTGTTTGTTTGTTTTGTTTTCATAAAGATGATTGCATTAAGGGAGGTAACCTTTCTGCTCACTTTTTTTTTAGTCCCATTATCTACGC
>JAPXFY010003267.1:0-10000 GCA_030674185.1 Monoplex corrugatus
TGACTATTGCAATTCACTCCTGTCTGGTCTTCCTGCCTCCACCATTCACATCCTACAGCGCATTCAAAACAATGCTGTACGCCTTGTACTCAAAAAGAAAAAAGCTGACCACATATCTCCTCTCCTGGCACAACTTCACTGGCTCCCTGTATCAAAGCGCATACAGTACAAACTAGACACCATGTGCTACAAAAGCCTCAATAACGCAGCCCCCAATTACCTGTCAAGCCTACTTGAGATCTATGTTCCCTCACGTACCCTCCGCTCTGCCTCCGATCCTCTGACTTTTCGCTTTCCACGCACTAAGCTCAATACCTATGGTCCACGAGCCTTCTCTGTTTCTGGTCCACTCTCCTGGAACAAACTTCCTCTCTCAGTCCGTCAGCAACCTACTTTTGTCTCCTTCAAGTCCGCTCTCAAAACTCACCTTTTCTCCTCCGCATAAAATCCTAACTTCACACTTCACCCCCCCCCCCCCCTCTGCAGCCTGTTTCCTCCGCTCGGAGGGAATCACATGGTTATAATATATAATTGTATATGCTATGCTCTCTATAATTTTCCATTGCTTTTATTCTTGCTTTTATTGCTTTTATTCTTTCTCCCTATTTATAGCCATGCGCGTGTGTGTGTGTGTGTGTGTGTGTGTGTGTGTGTGTGTGTGTGTGTGTGTGTGTGTGTGTGTGTGTTGTGTGTGCGTGCGTGTGCGTGCGTGCGTGCGTGCGTGCGTGCTTGCGTGTGTGCTTCAGCGCTTAGATTTGATTTTATCAAGATTTTGCGCTATATAAAATATTGTAATTAAAATAATCCTGGTTACATGTAAATGACATATGTACCTGTATCTTATCTTCAAAAAAGGAATATACATACATATAAATAAATAAATAATATATATACATATATATTATAGTAACAAATAAAAGTCTGAATCACAACATAACTAGCTAGTTTTTATAAACTCTTCTTACATGACAGACCCTCCCCCCCCCACCCCCCGTTCAATGCACACAGTCTCAGCTGTTTATCACCTCGAAGTGAAGACAACATTTCCTTAATCACAGCTCTGCCAGTCTGTTGTTCACTTCTGAGGAAAGAAAAGAGGATATAGGTAGGTCTGTAAGTAAGTCAGGAAGGAAGGAAGGAAGGAAAGAAGGAAGGAAGAAAGGAAGTGAGTAAGGAAGTACATATGTATGTATGTAAGTAAGTAAGTAAGGAAGGAAGGAAGGAAAGAAGGAAGGAAGGAAGAAAGGAAGTGAGTAAGTAAGTACGTATGTATGTATGTATGTATGTATGTAAGTAAATAAGTAAGTAAGTAAGTAAGTATGTTAAACACATAAATACAAAATAAAGGAGTATGTAGATAAATAAACAAGTAAAAAATGAAAATAACAAATAACAGGAAATACATGCATATACCCACATGCCAGCACACAAACTTACACACGTACATGTAGATAAATTCATATACACATCCATATCCACACAGCATAATGGCTGACAACAGCAGCAAGGAGGAAACACAATGCATACTTATCATGACAAGCTTACAGGCACACATCTAGTCAACAAACAGCCCACAAACACACACACACACACACACACACACACACACACACACACACACACACACACACACACACACACACACACACATACATGGTTTGACAAACTTGCTTGTTCTCCAGTCGTCTTTTCCTTTTCTTCACTTTTCCTTTATCTTGGTTTCAGGAAAATCACAAACACTTTCCATTCGCGCTGTAAGAGTCTGTGCAGTGTTACTTTTGAGATGATACCAATGTTTGTGTGATTATCGATAGCTCTTGTGATAACAACAACAACGTCAACGACCTAGCTATTACCATCAGTGGTATTACTACTACAACAGTAATGGCAACAACAACTGCTACTTCTCCTTCTATTACTATCACAACTATTACCGGGTGGCCAGTCCATATCCAGGTCATAAGTCCTGTATGCTCTTCTGCTGTTGCCGTTTTTTGTTTGTTTTCGTTTGTTTAGAAATTTGTCCTCCTCCGGGAATTGAACCCGTGATCCTGGTGATCAGGTTTCTCAAGGCAAAGTCACCCTTGTGACAGATGTCTTAACCACTTGGCTATTGGTCACCAGCAACATATCTGGGAATTTTGATTAAGTCTTATGAAGTTCACATTTGTTCCTCCTGGTCCAGATCCAGCTGCAGCTTTTTTCTGCTGCTTCTGCCATTGCCTTCAGGGCTCTGATCCTCTCTCTCCCTCCCCGAAATCGAGAGCTGTTTCATGAGATTATAGGCTGACGTACCTATCAGTCCCCTTGCTCCAACCTCTATGGTGAGGACTCTGGCTTTAAAGCCAACTGTTCTCAAGTTACTGGCTAGACTGGCATATTTGTCAGTTTTGTAGATATGGGCTTTCTCCATGGTACAGTGAGCTCGATTCAAATCACTTGTTTGGATGAATGGCAGTGGAGAACTATGTCCAATCTCATGTCACTCTGGCTGATGATTTCTGAGTGTTTTTCTATTGTGGAAGATGTGCTGTCCACTCCCAGTCATCTGCTCCATGCAGCAGACTAGTTTACAAGATCTGATTGTCACATCTTTTTCAGGCCACATTGTCTTGTTTCCTGCCGTGTAGAAGGTTGTTGGAGCTTCTGGTGGCGAGTTTGCTTCCTCTGGCAGAGCTGGTTGCAGTGCTGATTGCTTGTGTGATCTCTTGAAATATTTGATTGTGCCTACATGTGTACCTTCCTTGGGTTAGCGCTATTTGCATGAGCTCTGGACATGTTCCACTGTCTGTCTGTCCTGGCATAGTGGGCAAGCACGATTATCTGATTGCTCCCTTTCGCCAGATTTGCATTCGAGGGTAGGGGGTCATACACAGATCTGAAAATGAAACTGATTCTGATAGGGACCATATACCACATGTCATTCCAGCTCAGACTTCTTTAGATTGTATTGTCCCAAGTCGTCCACTGCCCCTGTTGGCCTTGCTGAACTGCCTTCTGAAGTCTTGTGGCATCTTCTTTCTTCATGTATTGTAATTACCATATCTCGTTTTGCCTTCCATTGACCTTTGACCATCATTCTATTTTTGTTGATCCCAGTCCCTGTCTGTTGGTTTGCGTGTGCCCGATTATTTCTCTGATCATGGGGTTTTCTTTCGCCGCGACCAGAACCTTATGTACTTTCCATTCCCACCAGTCCTCAGCTTGGGCTGGATTGATTTCTCGACATTAGCTGCAGTCTTCAAGCATGCTAAGAAGTCTGACCTTTCCTGCATTGTACTCCTCAGCGATTGATTTTAGGGGCAGCTTCAACTTTGCCTGGCCACATTAGAGTACAACGACAGTGAGACTGAATGGAGCACCAAGCCATTTCCTTGTGTCTTTATTGATTTTGGCCTCCAATGATTCCACTGTGCTAGTGCAGATATGGTATATCAACAGAGGCCAGACGAGCTTTGGAATCAGCATGAACTGACAAGCACCATACTTTGTATTTGCCAAGAAGATCACAGCGGTCTGTTATCTGCAATTTTCTACTGCGGTTTGCTTGGTTTCCTTACCCCTTTGTGTATCTTTCAGGGAGTCATCATACCACCTTCGGAGGCTTTCACTGGTTCTCTGTCACTGTTGGATGGACTGATTGGCGACGGTAAACGTTACTGTTGTGTCTACTTTACCATTCCGCAGTGAGAGGCTCCATGACTTTATCGGTTAGAAATTCATCCTAATGTGGCGACGACTTTGTCAAACTGCTTCAGGATTCCATCTATCTCTTCTTTAGTGAGAAGCGCTGTGGTGTCGTCTATGAAGGCTTTAAGCTCGGGCATTTGGGTCAGTTTTCGAGGTCAGCTGGGCCTGAAGTCCATACTGCTGCTTTCAAGATGACCTCCATTGCAAACACAAATAGTAGTGGAGAAATTGCACAGCCCTAGGCTATACCTACTTTAAATTTATCCAATCTATAGTGTATTTTTGTGGAGAACCGCACTGAGAAATCATGGAAATACTTTTTCAGCATTTGTCGGATGTTGTTTTCGACATGATACGTCTCCAGGGTCTGTTGAATCATCCTGTGTTCCATACGAATTCGAGGTCTTTCTTCTCTGTTTTAGCTTTTTGGATTGCTTCCCGAATCATCGTGGCATGCTCTACACAGCCTGGCCCTCCCGGGCATTCCACTTTGGACTGACAATTCCAGGTATTCGTCTGTCATTATTATTTGGTCAGTTTTGCTGCCATGACGGAGAAGATTTTCGCTTTGACGTTCAGAAGGGATATTGGCCTGGAAGGTATGCACACTGTTTTGTGCGCACCGAGCAGACAAAATATTGCTGCATAGACTGCACATATGTCTTCAATACGCTTACATGCTGGTTGTTTTCATCATCATATAAACTACCGACACTAGCATGTCTGACAGATTTTTTGAGTGAGTTTTTAATGTTCTGCATGCATATACACACAATCCAGGTTTTGGCGTTGACATCTCTGCACACACATTGACCTGGAGGTGGAAACATCTGTTCCGTTTTTGCATCAAGTGGTAGGTACCCAGGCAGGACTGAACCTGGACTTTCCTGATATCAACGGATATCCCAAGACTACTGTTCATTGTGACGTATTCCGTGAATTGTATGTATGGTGGGATGACGAGGTCAATATGCAGTATTTCCTTGGTGGCATCACTATTACTGGTAAGACTAAATTTTGTTTGTGGCCACAGATCTTTCCACATGAAATGTTGGTTGCTGTCCCTGGGGAAATGACATTACCACGTTACAACACAATCCGTTTGTTTTCATGTAGATGTGTCTGTGGCTTACATACCTGCCTACATTGTTATACAACACAATCCTTGTTTTCATGTAGATGTGTGCTGGCTTACAACCTGCCTACATTGTTATACAACACAATCCTTTTGTTTTCATGTAGATGTGTGCTGTGGCTTACATACCTACCTACATTGTTATACAACACAATCCTTACATATTACCTACATTGTCATACAACACAATCCTTACTTATACCTGCCTACATTGTCATACAACACAATCCTTACATACCTGCCTACATTGTCATACAACACAGTCCTTTACATACCTACCTACATTGTTATACAACACAATCCTTACATGTTACCTACATTGTCATACAACACAATCCGTTTGTTTTCATGTAGATTGTCATTGTGACTTACATACATACCTACATTGTCATACAACACAATCCTTACATACCTACCTACATTGTATACATACACAATCCTTTTTCATGTAGATTGTCTGTGGCTTACATACCTACCTACATTGTTATACAACACAATCCATTTGTTTTCATGTAGATGTGTATTGTGGCTTACATACCTACCTACATTGTTATACAACACAATCCTTACATACGTACCTACATTGTCATACAACACAATCCTTTACATACTTACCTGCATTGTCATACAACACAATCCTTACATACCTACCTACATTGTCATACAACACAATCCGTTTGTTTTCATGTAGATGTGTCTTGTGGCTTACATACCTACCTACATTGTTATACAACACAATCCTTACATATACCTACATTGTCATACAACGCAATCTTACATACTACTACATTGTCAACACACAATCGTGGCTTACATACCTACCTACATTGTATACAACACAATCCTTTTTTCATACTTACCTACATTGTCATACAACACAATCCTTGTTTCATGTAGATGTGTCTGTGCTACATTGTTATACATACACAATGTTTACAACCACTACATTTGTTCATAAATGTATTGCCCTTACATACCTACCTACATTGTTATACAACACAATCCGTTTGTTTTCATGTAGATGTGTATTGTGGCTTACATACCTACCTACATTGTTATACAGAATTTTACCATGGACAACTTATCTATTGGCCTGGAATCTGTCACGTGCTAGCGTAGCACTCAGACCACATTTTGAAGTTTATTAGGGGAGGGGGCTGATCATCCCTGCCTGGTCAGGTATTGAACCTGGGACCATTTTTCCCCTGATAAATACTTTAAGTGACAGACCCCAACATTGTGCTGTTATGACTACGAGTTAGTCGTCATGATCTTGATTATCTTACGCTCTGCTTTCGGTTTTGTTTCATTTTATTTTTTAAAGTTAAGTACAGTTAAGATGGATTGAAGTTAAGTCATCTTTCTCATAGCTTCCTTAGGTTAGGAGAAACCATGCTGGATAAATTTTGGCCACACGAACTGGGTCAGCTTGTTATGGCTACACGAACTGGGTCACTTGTTCAATGTAATTTCATGCGTTTTTATTGCATATACTGTTGAACCCACCTTTTATCGAAAATAGAGTATTTGTTATGGTTGCCAAACATAGACATTTTTTTCATATGTAACTTTACAAAGGTACAGGCGTAGAATACTCGCCAGAATACTAATCAATAATTACCACACAACGTGATGTGAGCACTTGTATCGATTTCTGTAGATGCTGGTGGTATCTTTCATTCAGTTCACACTTCTTTATTCGTGATGTCAGTGACACTGAATTCCATTTCTACAATCAGTTAGCAGCAGCTGATGGTATGGATGCCATCTGTAGAAAAACAACAACAACAACAACAAAACAACAAATCCTGCTTTTGTTTTGGACAAGTTGAAACGACATTGTAATCTAATTTGGTCAAAGTAGCCTAGAGTGACAGAGAAACGTAAACAATATAAAACAAAAGACTAACATTTTCGAAGCATGACATGAAAACTACTTTCTGACACTGCCATTTACAATACTGTGTGTGTAAGTACAGTCAACACTTGATGTACACAGGAGCAAATAAAACGTTTTTCATAGCTGTTGATTACCAGTCAACTGCTGGAGAGATGTTTCGTTCACAACATATAACCCCTGGATACAGTGAAGCAGTGAAACGTTCAGAATGATTTATTGTCATCCATACTTATAAAATTTTGATATTTGAGGGAACAATGGCTTCCAGAGTCTGACGCCATTTCTTCTCTCAAAGATTTATGATCGTGATCTGAACAGAATACATCAAAACAAATACAAACAAACCACTACCACCACCATCATCATCATCACCACCACCACCACCACACCACCACCAACACCAACCACCACCGCCACCACACACCACCACCACCACACCACCACCACAACCACCTCTCTCAACACTGTACAGAATAACAACTATAAATAACAAACAAGTAGACAAGCCATACCGACATTAAGAAACTTATTGCACTTGATATATACACTTTGTCTTCTTCTTAACTTTAAATTGTGTGTGCATACAACGTGCGTTGTTAGATCACCAACGTAAATACCGTGTGTTAACATGATCTTTGTAATGTGTTCCTGAATACATATATACCGTGTGTTAACATGATCTTTATAATGTGTCCATGAATACATATATACCGTGTGTTAACATGATCTTTGTAATGTGTTCTGAATACATATATACCGTGTGTTAACATGATCTTTATAATTGTCCATGAATACACTGTTAATATATTAATAATATGCCCTTGAATACTTATACTGTGTTGTTAATATGATCTTTATAATGTGTCCATGAATACGTGTGTTATATGCTGTTGATAATATGTCTCTGAATACATACCCATGTGTTAACATGATATTTATAATGTGTCCATATATACCGTGTGTTAGTGTGTCAAATGACAGATGTGATGTGTCTGATGTGTTGGCTAGTGACTGCGTGATTGTCACCTCTCACTTTCAGCCTGAACCGTTGGCTAGTTGTGCTGCTTGCAGCTATGCAAAAAGGCGAGCAGAATGCGTAAGTCTCTCTCTGTCAGTACACAGCCTCTCCATCAACAAGCTCTACATTATGCCTCCTCGTGGCAACATGTGGTAAATGAGCACGCTACAAACTCATGCTAAAACCCAAGGGACTCGGAGGAGGTCTGGCCCCCAGACGCGTGGCACGCAGGCCCACTTCAGTCTTCTTGCTGTTTAGCTCCAACCCCTTATTTTGGATTTCTATTTCTACTATATTCATAAGGTTTTGTAGGTCCCTTTAATTTTCTGCTGTTAGCACGGTGTCATCTGCGTATCGAATGTTGTTTCATCATTTTTCAACCAGCCTTTAATCCAATGTAATTCTTCTAGGTTTCTCATGAAGTTTTCGATGTAAAGTAAACACAGATTTGGTGACAGAACGCAACCTTGCCTGAATCCTCTTTTGATATTTTGGAAAGAGCTTATATTGTTTTCTATTCTCATTGCAACTGTTTTTTCCCATACATTTTTCTGACTATTCGTAGATCTATTCCATCAGCATTGAGTCTCTCTAGTTGGTTGATCAATTCTTCATGTCTTACCCGATCAAAAGCCTTGGTATAATAAACAAAGCATAAATATAAGTCCTTATTCATTTCAATTGATCTCTCTATGATAGTTCTTAGAAAATATATGGCATTAAAAGTTCCTTTCCCTTCCACAAATCCACCTGTTCTTCTGCTATTTCTCTTTTGGTTCTATTACTTGTCCTCATCATGATTATTTTTAATAGGATTTTTGTTACATGACTCATCAAGCTAATTGTGCGATGCAGTTCGCATTCTATAGCCCCTGTCTTCTTTGGAACAGCAATGAAATTTGATTTTGACATATCTTTGGGGATTTTTCCAGTGTCATAAATTTCCTTTAGGAGGAATTAGTTTTTGAATACCAAATTCCTCCAGGGCTTCAATCATCTCTGTAATAATATTGTCTGGTACTGGGGCTTTTCCTGGTTTCGTCTTTTTCAAAGCTGCTCTAACTTCATCTTTCATTATGGGTGATCCTTCAATATTCTTTCTTATAACGTGTTCTTCGTTTTTGTCATTTTCAAAAAGGTCTTAGTTTAATGTGTTCTCCCCATCTATCTAATATTGTGTTGTTGTTTTTTCCATGATAAGCTTACTATCTTTCGATTGCAAGAAACCAGTTAATGTGCATGTATTTTTCCTGTGGACAATTTCTTCAATTCGTCTGTACATACCCTGAGGATCCGTTTTGTGTCGGTCTTCTAGTTCTTTGCATTTTGTTTTCAGCCAAGCTTCCTTAGCTTCATTGCACCTATTTCTGATTTATTTTGTTTGTCTTCCTATATATTTCCTCCTTTCCCTTCGCCATCCTCCATTCTTCCATCAAGCCTGGAATTTCTTTTGTCATCCAGTTCTCTTTTGCTATTCTATCTGCTCTAGGGATTTCTTCACAATTTTCATGTATCGGGTTTCTCAACGTTGTCCATTGTTCCTCGCAGTTATTGACGTCTTCCAGAGCACTGAATTTGTTTTGAACACATACGTTAATTGCTTTACGTATCGCTTCATCTGTCTTTAAGAGTCCAAGATTTTTCCTTTGATGTTGCTTTTGGTCTGTTTCCTTTTCCTTAATTTCAGCCTAAACCTTCCCATTACAGGATTATGGTCACTGTTGCAGTCTGCGCCTGGTGGTGTTTTTGCTCACAACAAAGAATTTCTAAATCTTTTATTGATCAGGATGTAGTCAATCTGATTTTTGGTATTATCTCCGGGACTCATCCAAGTCCATTTTCTTCTATTAAGCTGCTGAAACCAGGTGTTTCCTCCCATGAACTCTTTCATCTGTGCCCATTCTACAAATTTCTTTTGTCTTCCATTCTGTGTACCAAAGCCATGAGGTCCAACCATATCCTCCACCCTATCAGGTCCCATTTGAGCATTAAAAGTTCCCATTATTCTTGTAACCTCTTGTGATTTACATTGACCCTTGGCCATATCTAATACTTCGTAGAGGTTGTCAATATCGTCCTGAGTACTTGCGGATGTTGGTGCATACACCTGAATGATGTTGATATCAAATGGCTTGCCATCCAATTTAACCAGCAAAATTCAGTCGGACACACCCAGTATCTTTTAACTGCTTTTGATTTGACCCTGTCAATTATGATGCCTACTCCTCTTTCATGTGTGTTTCCACCAGAATATATC
>JAPXFY010003267.1:15000-22500 GCA_030674185.1 Monoplex corrugatus
AAAAGTATGGTGTGTCGAGTCAGACCAGCGCAAGTGGCAACTCTACAATATCACCATTGAACTGTACACATTTCTGAACCCTGGGCACGAACTGATCATCTAACACCAAGTTCTTCCGCACACCGACAGTGGAACAACCAGAGTCTAGCATCACAGTCACAGGTTTACCATTAACAGAGCCCTGACAAGTTTGAATCGAATGAGGCAAATCATCCTCACCTGAAAAAACCGACATTCACCATCACTGACTTCGAAGCATCTTCATTGCCTTGTTTCAGACCCGCTGTCTCGCCACTCAATGGGACTCCAACTGCACTGGACTGAGTTGACTTGCCCTGTTGGTTCTTCTCAGGACATTTCATAAGCACATGTCCCTCCTTGCCGCACCACCATCACCTACAACCAGAACCCTTGGAACTGCTCTGTGACTGAGCACTTTGTCTAGCACTGTGTTGCTGAGAGGATGTAGCTTGACCGTAGTGGGCCCCTGACAGTTGACTGTCCCCAACAAATGAGCTGTTCTGTCCTTGCACGAAGCCTCCACGACCTCTGCCTCCTCGGAACCTTCTTGGACCAAAAGAACTACTTCTCCCTCTCTGATCATAGGCAAAATTCTGTTTGGGTGAAAACTGGTTGTGTCCCTGATTGGTCATGTCAAACCCTACATTGGCCAGAAACAAATCAGATTTGCTTTTTGTTGCTAGAGTTTGATTAGGGTGAGCCTCTCGGAAACGTTCAGCAGCATCGACCATGTCTTCAACTGTGTCAAACTTACTCTCCTTGAGAAATGCAACCAGATTGCTCGCACATGACGCCAAAAATTGTTCCTTGAGGATTAAATCACATAGCTTATCAAAGCTCTTACCTACTTTTGTCATTTCAATCCATCGACAGAAAAATCTTTTTATCCGTGACAAAAATGTAGGCATGTTTTCACCATTCTCTGGTGTAACTGATCTGAACTGACTTCTGAAGCCTTCAGCAGTACAACGAAATCTTTTCAACAAATGAGCTGATAAGACATCATACGAATTTGCCTCTTCTGCCGAAAGTTCATGGTAATATGTAAGGGCTTTACCACGTAAGAGAGAAGGTAAGATGGAACCCCAAGAATCATGCGCCCATCCCATGTTGATGGTATGTTTTTCAAACCTGAATAGGTAGCTGTCAATCTCATCATGCTTTTCATCAAAATATGGGAGTTTTGGTTTGCCTATTGTAGCTCTCTCTTCTGACTTGTGCTTTCCTTTTTGTTCCAGCTCGATAGTTTTGAGTTCTTTTTCCTGCTCTAGCTTAGCTTTTTCGAGTTCCAACTTTGCATTTCCAATCTCTTTTGCCTGATCCAGCTTCTCTCTTTCAATCTGCAGCTTTTCTTGTTCAATTTCTTTCAGACGAGCTAGTTCCCTGTCTTGTCTTCTTTGCTCTGATTCTATTTCCTTGTCTTGCTTTCTCTGCTCTAATTCTATTTCCTTGTCTTGCTTTCTCTGTTCTAATTCTATTTCCTTGTCTTGCTTTCTGTGTTCTAATTCTATTTCCTTGTCTTGCTTTCTGTGTTCTAATTCTATTTCCTTGTCTTGCTTTCAGTGTTCTAATTCTATTTCCTTGTCTTGCTTTCTCTGCTCTAATTCTATTTCCTTGTCTTGCTTTCTCTGCTCTAATTCTATTTCCTTGTCTTGCTTTCTCTGTTCTAATTCTATTTCCTTGTCTTGCTTTCTCTGCTCTAATTCTATTTCCTTGTCTTGCTTTCTCTGTTCTAATTCTATTTATAATAATAATAATAATAATAATGAACATTTATAAGCGCAAACCTCCAGTACGGGGCCGGAGCTCGTGACGCTGCACACTAATAACATCACACACACACAGACACGCAGGCACACACACACACACACACACACACACACACACACACAGACACGCACACACACACACACACACACACGGACCCACACACACACACACACACACACACACACACACACGCGCGCGCGCGTGCGCACGAGAACAAAGAGTGTCCACACAGTTACTACCTAGTCGGGAAAATAGGATTTAAATTGGAAAGTTTTGAGGGCAGTCTTGAAAGAAGTAATAGATTCAATGTAGCGAATTTCACGGGGCAGAGAATTCCAAAAAGTTGGTGCTGAATATGAAAAGGTGCAGTGACCGAAGGTTTTAGTTCTTACTCTGGGAATGCACAGTAGTCTTAAGTCAGAAGAGGAGCGAAGATTTCTGGAAGGTGAGTAGACAGATAGGAGATCAGAAATGTAACAAGGGGACGTTCCAGAGAAAAATGAATGACAGAGAATCGCAAGTTTGAATTCGATACGAGCTTGTACAGGAAGCCAGTGGAGGCGTTTTAGCAGAGGAGAGACATGATCTCGCTTACGGGATTTAAAAACAAGCCGAGCTGCAGAATTTTGCACTTTCTGTAGTTTCTCTGTTCTAATTCTATTTCCTTGTCTTGCTTTCTCTGTTCTAATTCTATTTCCTTGTCTTGCTTTCTCTGCTCTAATTCTATTTCCTTGTCTTGCTTTCTCTGCTCTAATTCTATCTCCTTGTCTTGCTTTCTCTGCTCTAATTCTATCTCCTTGTCTTGCTTTCTCTGCTCTAATTCTATTTCCTTGTCTTGCTTTCTCTGCTCTAATTCTATTTCCTTGTCTTGCTTTCTCTGCTCTAATTCTATTTCCTTGTCTTGCTTTCTGTGTTCTAATTCTATTTCCTTGTCTTGCTTTCTCTGCTCTAATTCTATTTCCTTGTCTTGCTTTCTCTGTTCTAATTCTATTTCCTTGTCTTGCTTTCTCTGCTCTAATTCTATTTCCTTGTCTTGCTTTCTGTGTTCTAATTCTATTTCCTTGTCTTGCTTTCTCTGCTCTAATTCTATTTCCTTGTCTTGCTTTCTCTGTTCTAATTCTATTTCCTTGTCTTGCTTTCTCTGTTCTAATTCTATTTCCTTGTCTTGCTTTCTCTGTTCTAATTCTATTTCCTTGTCTTGCTTTCTCTGTTCTAATTCTATTTCCTTGTCTTGCTTTCTCTGCTCTAATTCTATTTCCTTGTCTTGCTTTCTCTGTTCTAATTCTATTTCCTTGTCTTGCTTTCTCTGCTCTAATTCTGTTTCCTTGTCTTGCTTTCTGTGTTCTAATTCTATTTCCTTGTCTTGCTTTCTCTGCTCTAATTCTATCTCCTTGTCTTGCTTTCTCTGCTCTAATTCTATTTCCTTGTCTTGCTTTCTCTGCTCTAATTCTGTTTCCTTGTCTTGCTTTCTCTGTTCTAATTCTATTTCCTTGTCTTGCTTTCTCTGTTCTAATTCTATTTCCTTGTCTTGCTTTCTCTGTTCTAATTCTATTTCCTTGTCTTGCTTTCTCTGCTCTAATTCTATCTCCTTGTCTTGCTTTCTCTGCTCTAATTCTATTTCCTTGTCTTGCTTTCTCTGTTCTAATTCTATCTCCTTGTCTTGCTTTCTCTGCTCTAATTCCTTTAATTGAGCGAGTTCTCTCTCTTGTTTCCGGTGTTCTCGCAAACCATCCTGAATGTAAGTAATCAAACCCTTACCACTAAAACCCAACTCTTCCCCTTCTATTCTAAGCTCAGCTGCCAATCTTCGTAGTTTTCTTTAGTAGCCTGAGATGTAATCTCTTGTTCTGATCACTTCTTACCGAAACCTCCTTCAGCCACATCTGACAGGTTTTCCTCTTTCTGTTCGTCACCCATGATTTACGAATACCAAGTCTCAAAAAGAATTCTAGAATAGCATAAAACGTAATAATGCAACGAAAAAGAAACTGCAACAGTTTAAAAAAAAAAGATTTCTCCCAAGATAAATACTTTCAAAAGTATTCAACAATAAATCACAATAAATAGGCCAGGAAATTTCAGGAAAACTAATTACTGAATATACGTTTAATTGAAAGAATTCCCCTTAATCAAAAGGCTGGAAGTAGTACCCTTTCAAAAAACAAAACAAAAACAAACAAAAATTAAAGTGTACTGGCAGGCTCGCCAAATGTAATGAACGGGGTTACAGAGTTCAATGGTTCTTTTAAATTCCACTGTAAGAAAACAGCTCACATTATGTTTCACACAGTGCACACTTTACTAACTCCTTCCAACCTTGAATGAAACCAGGGACAAAGAATTACAACACAAAAACAAGTTTATTTTTAACATACAAAAGGATAATATTGAATAATGAAAACATTACTTCCTCGCTTCACACACTCATACAAATCACACAAACATTCATTTCCTTCATTCATCCATCATGGACATTACCGACTATGAGGGGACTTTGACACAAGGACGAAACAGACGTGGACGACATTGAATTCTCATTTCAAAAGAAATAACGATGGCGGAGACAACGACGAGACGGCGACGGCAACAGCAGCGACGACGATGACAGTCCCCTCACTACGACCGACTTCCATCAGCCTGAGCACGTCCACAGGAGGGAGGGAGGGTCCAGGTCGCCAAACCCATCGTCAGCCATCTTGTCATTTGAATCCAAGTATCAAACAAATTAAGCTGTTGCTCTGCCTCTGTCTCTCTCTGTCTGCACCGGTTGGCAACTAAAAGCAGACTGACAACTTATTGCAAGCCCAAGCATACCGTTCCGAAGTGACACTGTGCAGAACGAAAATCTCGTGCACAGTTCACTGCATGCAAGTGCGTTGTATCCAAAATACCGGCATCCAGGTGTAGGTTTTCTGTTATGCTCCCCGGTCAGTCTGTATACAAATTTCATGCGTTTTTATTGCACATACTGTTGAACCCAGCTTTTATCGAAAATAGTGTATTTGTCATGGTTGCTAAACATAGACATTTTATTCATATGTAACTTTACAAAGGTACAGGCGTAGAATACTCGTCAGAATACTAATCAATAATTACCACACAACGTGATGTGAGCACTTGTATCGATTTCTGTAGATGCTGGTGGTATCTTTCATTCAGTTCACACTTCTTTATTCGTGATGTCAGTGACACTGAATTCCATTTGTACAATCAGCAGCAGCTGATGGTATGGATGCCATCTGTAGAAAAACAACAACAACAACAAATCCTGCTTTTGTTTTTGGACAACTTGAAACGACATTGTAATCGAATTTGGTCAAAGTAGCCTAGAGTGACAGAGAAACGTAAACAATATAAAACAAAAAGCTAAAATTTTCAAAGCATGACATGAAAGCTACTTTCTGACACTGCCATTTACAATACTGTGTGTGTAATGACAGTCAACACTTGATGTACACGGGAGCAAATAAAACGTTTTTCATAGCTGTTGGTTACCAGTCAACTTGCTGGAGAGATGTTTCGTTCACAACGTATAACCCCTGGATACAGTGAAGCAGTGAAACGTTCAGAATGATTTATTGTCATTCATACTTATAAAATTTTTATATTTGAGGGAACAATGGCTTCCAGAGTCTGACGCCATTTCTTATTTCAAAGATTTATGATCGTGATCTGAACAGAATACATCAAAACAAATACAAAGACAAACCACCACCACCACCACCACCACCACCACCACCACCATCACCACCACCACCACCCTCTCAACACTGTACAGAACAACAACTATAAATAACAAACAAGTAGACAAGCCATACCGACAATAAGAAACTTATTGCACTTGTATATATAAACTTTGTCTTCTTCTTAATTTTAAACTGTGTGTGCATACAACATGCGTTGGTAGATCACCAACGTGAATACCGTGTGTTAACATGATCTTTGTAATGTGTTCCTGAATACATATATACCGTGTGTTGACATGATCTTTGTAAAGTGTTGCTGAATACATATATACCGTGTGTTAACATGATCTTTGTAATGTGTTCCTGAATACATATATACCGTGTGTTAACATGATCTTTGTAATGTGTTCCTGAATACATATATACCGTGTGTTAACATGATCTTTGTAATGTGTCCATGAATACATATATACCGTGTGTTAACATGATCTTTGTAAAGTGTCCATGAATACATATATATCGTGTGTTAACATGATCTTTGTAATGTGTCCATGAATACATATATACCGTGTGTTAACATGATCTTTGTAAAGTGTCCATCAATACATATATACCGTGTGTTAACATGATCTTTATAATGTGTCCATGAATACATATATACCGTGTGTTAACATGATCTTTGTAATGTGTCCATGAATACATACATACCGTGTGTTAACATGATCTTTGTAATGTGTCCATGAATACCGTGTGTTAATATGCTGTTGATAATATGTCTCTGAATACATATCCATGTGTTAACATGATATTTATAATGTGTCCATATATACCATGTGTTAGTGTGTCACATGGCAGATGTGATGTGTCTGATGTGTCGGCTAGTGACTGCGTGATTGTCACCTCTCACTTTCAACCTGCACCGCTGGCTAACACTGCTGCTTGCAGCTATGCAAAAAGGCGAGCAGAATGGGTAAGTCTCTCTCTGTCAGTATACAGCCTCTCCATCAACAAGCTCTACATTATGCCTCTTCGTGGCAACATGTGGTAAATGAGCACCCTACAAACTCAGGCTAAAACCCAAGGGACTCGGAGGAGGTCTGGCCCCCAGACGCGTGGCACGCAGGCCCACGTCAGTCTTCTTGCTGTTTAGCTCCATCCCCTTACTTTGGATTTCTATTTCTATCATATTCATAAGGTTTTGTGGGTCCCTTTCATTTTCTGCTGTTAGCACGGTGTCATCTGCCTGCATATCGAATGTTGTTCATCATTTTTCAACCAGTCTTTAATCTAATGTAATCTTCTAGGTTTCTCATGAAGTTTTCGATGTAAAGTAAACACAGATCTGGTGACAGAACGCAACCTTGCCTGAATCCTCTTTTGATATTTTGGAAAGAACTTATATTGTTTTCTATTCTCATTGCAACTGTTTTTTCCCATACATATTTCTGATTATTCGTAGATCTATTCCATCAACATTGAGTCTCTCTAGTTGGTTGATCAATTCTTCATGTCTTACCTGATCAAAAGCCTTGGTATAATAAACAAAGCATAAATATAAGTCCTTATTCATTTCGATTGATCTCTCTATGATAGTTCTTAGAATGTATATGGCATTAAAAGTTCCTTTCCCTTCCACAGATCCACTCTGTTCTTCTGCTATTTCTCTTTTGGTTCTATTACTTGTCCTCGTCATGATTATTTTTAATAGGATTTTTGTTACATGACTCATCAAGCTAATTGTGCGATGCAGTTCGCATTCTATAACCCCTGTCTTCTTTGGAACCGGAATGAAAATTGATTTTGACATATCTTTGGGGATTTTTCCAGTGTCATAAATTTCCTTTAGGAGGAGTTAGTTTTTGAATACCAAATTCCTCCAGGGCTTCAATCATCTCTGTAATAATATTGTCTGGTCCTGGGGCTTTTCCTGGTTTCATCTTTTTCAAAGCTGCTCAAACTTCATCTTTCATTATGGGTGGTCCTTCAATATTCTTTCTTATAACGTGTTCTTCGTTTTTGTCAT
>JAPXFY010003268.1:0-22482 GCA_030674185.1 Monoplex corrugatus
CCACAACACAACACACACACACACAAAACCGCGGGGCGCGCGGCGCGGCGGCACAAAACCACACACATAAAAACACACCCCATAGCAAAACCCCCCCACACAAATAAAGCGCCTGCGCATGCCCTGCCCTGTCTTCTCTCCCTCTCTCTCCTCTCCACCTCCCTCCCCTCTCTCTCTCTCCCCTCTCCCCAACGCTCTCTCTTCTCTCCTCTCCCCCGATTTCCAAGAAAAAGCCCCAAGACCCCAAGTTTTTTTTTCCCTTAGCTTTTAAAGGGTTCTTGACACATCACAAAGAAAAACAGGAAAACGGGAAAACTGGGGCCCCCCCCTCCATCAAATTTTTTTAAAATGTGTATCAAAAAGGAAGGGAAAAAAGGGTTTCCCCACCCTTTTTCTCATCTAAAAAAATGTTTGTCGTTTTTTTTAATGATTTTTTTAAAAACCCACTCTTCCACCAAAATTTGAAAATGCACCGGGTAACAGGGAGTGCACCCCAAGGAAGTTGCAGTACTCAAAAACTTTTCTGCCAAAAAACCCCAAAATAAAACCACAGCTTCCCCATGTAGCCGGTGGGTCAAAAGTCAAAAAAAAGTCGTTGATTGTTTCACAACAGAAGATAGTTTTAGGGACTGGGGATGAACCATGGTATGGAAAGATTAATGCCGACTGTTTGGGGTTTTAAAATTTTGTAACCTGTTAAAAACCCAAGCTGGTTTGGTTGAATGGAATTTTGTAGATAGGATCGTTCGAGCTCTTATACAAAGCGATTTTAACCTGACAAAAAAGAGTGTCAAATAAATTAAACCTTTGGGTTTGTTTTTTTGTTTGCCCGGTTTTTGTGGGTTTCTTCAAACCCCCACAAGATTTTAAAGTTAATTTCAGTCCAATGTTTTTTTCTGGTTTTCCCAGCTGAACATTTTTCCTTTGTCTCTCTCTTTTCCCCTTCCCTCTTTTCCCCCTGTCAATCCCCCTCTTTCCCTCCCTACCCTCCCCACCTTCCCTTTTCTTTTCCCTTTCCCCCCCCCCCCCTCTCTCTCCCCCCCCTCTATATCCCCCCTCTCTGTCTTTTTCTCTCCTGTGTTTTTCTTCTCTGTTTTTTCTTTCCACACAGACAAAACACACACACACCCCCTCCCCCACCCCACACACACATTTCACACATACCCCTCACCACACACACACAAAACACACAAAACCCCACACACCTCAACCAAAAACACACCCACACCACCACTTCCACCACCAATCCAATTTTCAAGCCACAACATATAGGGGGTTTTGCGCAGAAAACAAAATTTCAGCCCAAAAAAGGACTGGGGAAAAATTTAAATTTTGGCGAAAGTGGAATTTTTCTGAGAGCGATAAAAATGCTTTTTTAACAAATGTAAACCCCCCGGGAACTTTTTCCATTTAAAGTTGTTTTTAATCACAACACATGGGCAACTTTGTCTTTGTAACGATAAACCCGACGGGCAGAGAGCAAAAAACCGTTTTCACTGTCAGTGATTTGAATTACACGTTTTTCCCATCTCAGTGGGGCAACGCAGAAAAGCAAAGGGTTTATTTGGTAAAGAAAACAGCGACCCAAAGGGTTTTTTTGGATCACCTGAAGTGGGTTTGGAGGGGGAAGGAGAAAATTGTTGGGGGGGAAAGACTGAAAGGGTTTCCGTCACACAGAACGAAAAATGAAACGTATATTTTCCGTTTTTTTTTTTGTTTTGTTTTTGGGGTTTTTTAAAGACGTGTTAATTATTTTCTTTTTTTTTGGGGTGGTTTTTTTGGTTTTGTTTTTTTTCCTTTTCTTTCGGATACATTTTGTACTAATTTTTTTTTGCGGTTTTTTCCCCCCCGTGCATTGTGCATTTTTAAATTTTATACTGGGGGCTGGTGTTTTGTGTGTGTGGGGTGGGGTGTGTGTGTGGGGGGGTGTGTGTGTGGGTGTTGTGTGTGGTGTGTGGGGGTTGTGTGTTTTTGTGTTTGTGGTGTGTTTTGGGGGTTTGTGTGTGGGGTTTTTTTGGGTTTGGGGTATGTTGTGTGCGTGGGGGGGGGGTGTTTGTTTGTTTGTTTTTTTGTTTGTTTGTGTGTGAAAGTTTGTTTTTTGTGGTTTTTGTGTGGGGTTTGGTTTTTTGGGGTGTGTGTGTGTGTTTGGTGTGTTTGTGGGGGGGGGTGTGTGTTTATAGTGCACTGATGGTTTGGACAGGGGCAAACCCCCCCCAAGCTTTTTTATTTGGGTTTTGTTGCGTAAAAAAGGCACGAGCACGTTTTAAACCCTTGGTTTTAAATTTTAAACGACATGAATTCAATTAGTACAGAAGTGGGGTTTGATATGGTGGTGGGGGTTTGGTGGTGGGGTGGGGTTGGTGGGGTGGGGTGGTGGCTTTTCGCCCGTCGCCCGCGTTGTCGTCATCGTCGTGGTAAGATATGGGGACGATCATGATGAATGATGATAAATTGGTTTTTTGAGGGTTTTTTTTGGTTGTTCTTTGATATTGTTTTTTTATGTTTTCTCAAAATCGCATCATCATCCATAAACGCCCAAAACCAGCACCATAATCGCCATCAGCAGCTGCAGCAGCAGCAAAATTAATCATAAACATTTTTTTTTTGTTGGACCCAATTTTCCTTCCCATTTTTTTTAAATTCTTGCTTTTTTTGCTTTTATTCTTTTCCCCCCCATTTGGGGCCCCATGCTTTTGGGGTTGTGTGTGTTTTAGGTGTGGTGTGGGTGGTTTTTGTGTGTTTTGTGTTGTGTCTGTGTGTGTGTGTGTTTGTGGGTTTTGGGGTTGTGTGTGTGCGTGTTGGGCGTGCGTGCGGTGGCGGGGTGTGTCCTTTTTCGGGTTTGGATTTGATTTTTTTGGGGGAATTTGCGCTATAAAACAATTGAAATTTTTAATGAAAGGCATGTGCGTAATTTATGTATGTAGTTTTAAATGTTTAAAGTATGTATGTATCCTTAGTTTTAAAAGAAAGTATGTATGAAATTAAACCTCAGCTTATTTTTAAAGTATGAAAGTATTTAAGCATGTATGTATGCATTTTAAAAATACGCCATCGCTTAAATTTAAATTTTTATAAAGTTTTTTTGGCGCTATTAAATAAAATAATTTTTATTACCCAACGTCGCTTGAAGTGAAATCAATTTTTGGGTTCAAAACGGTCACTTTTTGCTTTATGGTTCCTGCACCCCCTGCCAAAGCTTGTGGATGTGGGAAAAAATTGTGAAAAATCTCCAAGAATAAAACAACAAACACGTCAAAACCCCTTACAGGGGGGCTGTCAGGCACCCGGGAAACCATTTAAACCCATGTACTGTATACTTTACATAGCACATAATTTTTTATGACACAAAGTGGTAGTCACGCATACCCGAAAATTTTGGCAAAATTTTTCCCATCGAGAAAAAATTCTTTAAAAAATTTGGGTTTCGGGATAAAAAACAGACAAACAAACAAAACTTTAAAACAGTTGGAATGGCTTTTTTTAACAACAAAAACTTTAAAAGTTTTGACGAAAAAGTTTTTTCTGTAATTGAGGGGCTCTGTTTTAATTTTGGGTTTAAAATCACCCTGATTTAGGGGTTTGTTGTGTTTCCTTTTTGGGAACAGCGATGTTTGTCCACCCCATAGCGATTTTTAGAGGGAGAAACTTGGGTTGTTTCCCCGGGGGCAGCAAGACCGAACTGCACACGCGTTTCAGGATGACCCAAAATTGCCAGCAAAAACAATTTTGGGAAAAATTGCACAGCCCATTGCAACGCCAGCTTCCAAACTGATTCCCCTGTGCCTTTTTTGGGCCTTGTGTAAAACCCAAAAACTGGGGGAACCCATAAAATTCCTTTTTTAAAGTTTTTCCCCTCAAATTTTTTTTTTGGAAAAAAGGATACTTTTTGGGCCAGTCCAACGGGGCCCATCTCGTGCAGGATTTGAACAATACCCAATTTGGGTCAAAATCAGGCCACATCAACTGAGGTCTCTCCTCTCTCTTCAGCTTTTTGGATTGCTTCACAGCCCAAACGTGGCAAGTTCAACACACCCCACACCTCAAAAACCCCTCTTTCTGAACGTACACATCCACTTTTCATTTTCCGTCAGGGACTTAGTCAGCCTCATTTCCCAATTGCAGAGAAGTTTTTTTCCTTTTGGGGACGAAAAGTTGCTGAACGGTTGATGTCAGCCCAAGCCCAATTTTTTTTTATTTTTTTTGTTTTTTAGACTGCGCGTTCCAACACTATCATTCATTGGGTTTCTTAATCTTGAAGAGCCCCCTTAAGGATACTGTGGGCATTTCGTATACGCACAAGTTTTTTCCATTTTAAACAAAGGATTTTTTTGGGTCTGGCTTTTTTAACTACATTTTTTACTTTTACCAAATGTTGGGGGATTTTTTACGAACGTTTTCCAAAGACATTGCAGACGCCAAAAAAGACCCTGGATAAAATATATTTCCCTGGAATTTCTGTTTTCAAAGCTTAATTTTTTCCACGGTTTTTCAAAACTAACGCTTGAATATTTTTCCCCCGACGAACTTTGGGAAGGGGGCTCTGGAAAAAAAAAACTCTTGGGTTTTTTTTTTTTTTTACTCCCCTTCTCTTTTCCCTTTTTTATTTCCCTTTGCTGAGGGGAAAAATGTTTTGGGGTTCAAGCTTTTCCTTGTTTTCAATAAACCTTGTTTTTTTCAAAATTTAGAAGCAGGGCCCTTTATTTTTTTTTTTGTCCCAAAATCCTCTATCTGACTTCCCGCCCCTGGGGTTTTTTTCAGGGGAAATGGGGGAACTTTTCAAGTACTTTACTTCACAGGCAATTTTTACATGTTATATATGCCCGGGATCCCCCCAAATGTGGCTAATTTTTTGTTCCGGTGCCCTTCCTCCAGCGAAAAACAGTTTTGACTGTTTTTTTTCAACCAGCCCATCTCAATTTCCCCCTTTTCAAAATGGGGGGTTGGAAAGTTGAGTTCCGTGGGCCCATCTATTAACAAGCATAAGGTTTTAAATTTTGCGAATTTTTTTTCAAATGCACAACTAAATTCCTCGACGAAAGGAAAAAAACGCGGAAAACTATGAAAAGTGCAAAGACTTAATCCCTTTGCGCCCCCCTTTAAAGGGGTTCGTAACTTTATGTCCCCCCCAGGGGGAGACTTTCCAAACCCTTTCGCACGCCATAACGTTTTTTTCCCTTTTTTCCGGGCCCCGAAGCTAAAAAATCAAAACAAAGGCAATCGCTTTGGGCACGCCCTTTCCCCCAAGGAAATTTAATTGCGGCCCAACCGCGAAAATTTTGTGACTGAACCCAAACCCACGAACATGTAGGGCCCACGACAATAGTTTTGTTTTTCGGGCGACAAAAGGCTGTTAGAAATTATTGACGAGTTTTTCCCACCACGACTGGAGGGGGGAAAGAAGGCGTAAAACGTGTTGCCGAACTGAGGGGAAATTAATAACTTTTTTTAACCCAAATTTTTAATAAAGTGACTTTGGTTTTTAAAAAACTTTCACTTTAATGGCCCGTACCCTGTTGAATTTTCCAAAACTTTTTAAATAGAACATTCAAATTTAAAATACGAACAAAAGACTAGAGAGATCCCTCCCCCTCTCTTCTTCGTTCCCCTGTGGGTTAGTTTGGGCAGAGGGGGCAGGGATAACCCTCATATTGTTAAGGCTTTTTTGTAAAACAGTTCTTATCGCTAGTCAATAAACACTTAGTGGAAACCAAACTTTACTAAAGGGAAAAGAAAGAACCCAAGCCGTTTTTTTTGAACATATGGGCCCCTGCTAAAAAAAGAAGAAAGTAAACCCCAGTAAAACGGGTCTAAAAACGCCCCCCCCAAAATCAAAGTAAGCGAGAAGGGAAATTTTGGTTCAGTAAAAATTTTTTTTAAACTGAGGGTTTGGTTTCCCAAATACGGGAAAAATAAATTTAAAAATCATTCTTACATGACGTCAAACAGCAGAAACACAGTTTGTGATTGGGTTTTATTAGGGTTTTTCCCCCCTCCCGTGCTGTCTCTGTGGTGTGTGTGGAGTGGAAAAGAGAGAGGGGGAGAGAGAGAGAGAGAGAATGAAAGAAAAAAATGAAAAGAAAGAAGGATGTTTCAATTTTTTTTTTGCTTTTAAAATGTAAAAGCTTTTCTTTTTTTTCCCTTTTTACCCTTTCTTTTGCAAAGACCCAAAATATGGCCCTTTGTGGTCCACAGGGGGAAAAACCACAAGTCATGAATTTTAAAATTTTATTTTAAATTCCCCATGACAACAAAAAGTTTCCGTGGTATGACAGTAAAGCTTTATGTCTGCATGTGTTAGTACATACGTATACTTTTTGGGATTTTAGACGAGACTGGGGGCACAATTTTTTTATGTTGGTGGTGGGGTGTCTGTTTAAAGGGTGGGCCCCAAAAACGGGGTTACCTTCTTAAACTTTTAATCACCTTCAGTTTTTTCCCCCCCACCAGTAACAAACTGATGGGTAAAACTGAGATGGTGAAAGATTAAAATCCAAACAAAATTTAAAATGAATTAAAAAAATAAATTCATTTTTTGTGTGTTAAAAATCCTCTCCCCTTCCCGCCCTCCCTCTCTCTCCCCCTCATTCCTGTGGTGTTTTGTGCGTGTGGTGTGTGGGGGTGGGGGTGTGTGGGGTTTTGGGTTTTGTGTGTGTGTGGGGTGTGTGTTTGGTGACACCCCACAATTGTTTCCCCCAAGTTCCCTCCCAAATGTTCCAAAAAAAGGCTATTTAAAACAATTTGAACCCAAAAAACTCACAAGAAACAAAAATAAGGATGATGACTCAAAAGGAGGAACCAAAAACCAAAAAAAAAAAAAAGTAAAAAAGAAAACTAAGGGAAAAATTGACTTCTTGAAATTTTTTGTCATTCTATTTCTCTTTTTTTTTGCCCCTTTTTCCCTTTTTTTTTTTTTTCCCTTAAAAATTAATGACTGTGTGCATGGTTCTTGTATTTTTCCCAAAACTCTCCCTTAAAAAGCTTGCCCCTTTTCAAGGCCCGCATCAGCAAAATACCAAGGGTATCCACAACAGAAATGCCTGTCCCAACTGGCCCCTGGGTTTTGGGAAAAAAAGCTAAAAAGCTGGTTTGGGAGCTAATTTGGGAAAAAAAGATAGCATGAAAAAAGGGTTCCAAAGCAATTTTAATTGCAAGAGTGTTTTTTTTGGCCCGTTTGTAAATTCCAAATCTTCTACTAAAAAAAAAATAATAGTGAAAATGAAACCCTTAAACCCGGGGGAAACTTTTAAAAACAAATAGGTACACAATAATAAAACTTTGCAAAAACCCCCAAAAGGACCCCAGACTATAATTTTTCCCAAAACCATCCCAAAAATAAAAAATACCCCAAAAAAAGGCAAACACCTATTAAAATTTTTTAAAATACCCGTGTTTTTGTCCCTTTGGTTTTTTAACAAAGCCCCCGGGAAAAACTTTGTAACAGCAATGAATTGGAAAAAATTTTTCTTCATGGGTTTTCCCCAGTACCTTTTTACAAAAATTTAAAATTTACACGTTCGTGAAAATATCATAACAAACTTTTAAATTTTAAGAAAAAACAAATATAGATTTCACCAAAAATATAAAATTTTTTGTAAAATACCGGAAAAAAACTTTTATTTCAAGTATGATCAATGAAAAGAAATTTCCAAACAAAATAATTTATGTATTTTTCCCCAAAAAAAAGAAAAATTTTTTTTCAAGGGATGATCCCAAAGTATAGAATTTTCACAAACCCAAAAAATTGAAGTAATACCGCCAAACTTTTTTTTTCAATAAGAACCAAAAGTAAAGAGTACACAAACAAATATTGAAGTTAAAAACCGGGAAAAAAACTTTTAAATTTTAAGAAGATCAAATTTTAAAAATTAAAACAAAAAAATATTGGCCTATTGTTGTATACATGTATAAACGTAACAAAATTTTAAAATTTTAGTAAGATCAAATACAAAAGAAAATAAAAGCTTCAAGGGGCAAGTTCAAAAAATGTTACATTTTTTGCTTCATTTAAAACAAACACTGTGGAAAACGCTTTTTTTTCTTTCCCAAGGGCCCTTTTCCCTTTTTTTCCCCCTAATTTAAAAAAAACAGAAAAAGCAAACGTCAAACTACAAACCTCTCCCCCCACTCCCCCTCCCCTCTCCCCTCCCCCCCTCCCCCCTCTCTCCCCTTTTCCCCTCCTCTCCCTTCCTCTCCCCTCTCTCCTTTTTCCCTTTTCTCCCCTCTCTTTTCCCCTCTCTCTCTTAAAAAAGCTGGAAACCCTGTCCCTCAAAGGGGTGTAAAGCTTGGTTTTTGGGGGTATGCTCTGGAACCATAAAGGGTGACCCTTTTTGTGCTTAGGTCTTTGCGCTCCAGTATGTAACTTAAAAAAATATCTGAAAAGAAATACCCAAAAAAAATTAAAAAAAAAAGAAAAAAGGTAAATTTTTTTTTAAATTTTTTACACAAAAGTAAATGAAAACTGAAAAAAAAAATGAAAAAAACATAAAAAACAAACAAACCCAAAAAAACAAACCAAAACACACAACAACCCCCACACACACACCACCCACACACACAACCCCACACACACACACCCAAAAAACACCCCACACAACACAAACCCCCACTGAAGCACCTTTTTTTCCTTTGTAGTTACCCCATGAACAAATTTGTTTTATTTTTTTTTCCCCTCTGAAACACAAACCCATTTTTAATAGGGGGTTGGGGGGAGGGGGAAAACCAAAAGGAAACAAAACAGCTAAATTACCCGTTTTAAGAACACAGTAAAAAAAGGCCTACATATTTCAACAAAGGGGTTAGAAGTGAAAAATGATATCCCTGGCACCCTTTTAAACAAAAAAATTGTGTGTGTGTTGTGTTCGTGCGTGCGTTTCGTGGTTTGTGTTTGTGGGGTGTGTGTTTGTGTGTGTGTGGTTGTGGGGTGTGTGTTGTGTGAAAAAAAACAACTGATAACTGTTTTTGTTTGGAATTTTTAGTGTAGAGACAGGGCCCAAGGAGCCAAAAAAACACTGTGAAAAAGCACGGATTTTAAAAGTTTGGGTTTTTTTTTTGCTTTTTGGGTTTTTAAACTCCCTACTCAGTTGTTACGAAATGTTTGTGGGGTGACATTCTTTACAAAATTTAAAAATTGGGCGTTCTTTGTAATTAAATTTTTTTTTGGGTTTTTTTTGAGCAATGCTACAAAAAAATAAAAAATGAACTCCCGTTGAGGGCTACCTTTATTTTTGTTTTGACCCCCTTTTTGGCAGGTGGTTTGAACACTGCTTGTAATTATAGTATTTTTCTGTTTTTTAAAAAAAAAACACAGACCCGTAAACCCCAATGATAAAAACTACCGGGAACTGTGTTAACAATTTCAAAGGGAAAACAAAAACAAAGAGTTTTCTTTTCCCCCATGACCTATATATTTTTGAATATTGTTTCTAAAGCATCATCCGGGAATTCACAAATTTTTTAAACACAAAATCGGTTTTTAAATTTTTTAAAAAAAAAAAAATTGTATCGGGTAAGGGGGAGGCAGAAAAAACTCAGAAGTGCACACACCTCACCAAAAAAAGGAGAGAGTAAAAGAAAAAAAAGAAAAAAAAACAAACAAAAAAAAAAAACAAATGGGAAAAAACAAAAAAAAACGTGATCGGGGAAGTCACCTCCAATACCCACCCCATCCACACACTATGTACATATATAACAAAAAAGATAGCAAATCTCACCAATTTATAAAGGGGAAAAATTTAAAATTTTTTTTCAAACTTGGTTTTTTCTTTTTTTCTGGTTGTAAAAAGAAAAAAAGTCCCTAGTTAAATTTTTAAAATAGAATTAACTACCAAAACCCCCCACCCCACACACACACACACACCCCCACACAAACATACACACCCACACACACACACACACTAAAACCCCACCACATTTCCCCACACACACACACACCACACACACACACCACACAAACACCACACACACACACACACACACAATATTTTATCTTCAAAAGACAAGGTCATCCAAGGGGGCAGAGGAAAACCAGGGGCAAAAAATAAAAAAAAACAAACAAATTAAAGTACATTTTACCTTTAGGGAAAAATTGGTTTTACAAAAATAAAAGCCCTTTAAGAATTATAAAGTTAAAATTTGGGGCAGGACGATGGTGCTCAGATGGTGGTAAAACAAAAGCCATGTAAACTTTCTGTTTTAAATTTAAAACCGGGGAAGGAGTTCTCCCGATGGTTTTTAAAACTAAAAGCCATGTAAACATTTTCTGTTAATTAAGAAAAGGATGATGGGGTGCTCAATGGGGGTAAAAAAAAAAAGCCAAAAAAATTTTAGGGGGGGGCAGTTTGTTGGGGGGGCTGGTGGGGGGTAAAATTGGGTGGGGGAAAAAAAAAAGGGGGGGGGGTGGGTGGGGATTGGGGTAAATGCCGTTTCTTAAATTTTGGGGTGAAAGGGGGGAGGGGGGAGGGTGGGGGGGGCGGGCGAATAAAAGGGGGGGAAAAGTTTTTGGTTTAAAGGGGGGGTGGGGGGGGCCAAAATAAAGGGGTTTATTGGGGGGGGTGAAAAAGGGGTTAAGATTGGGGAAAAGGGGGGGGGAAAAAGGGGGGGGGGATTCCAAAATGGGTTGTTAAAAATTTTGGAAAAATTTTTGAAATGTTTAATTTTAAGGTTTAAAAAAATTTTTGAAGGGGGGGGGATAAAAGTGGGGGGGGGGTTTGGGGTTTAAAAAAAATTTAAAAAAAAGGGGTGTGTTTATTTTGGGGAAAAAAATTTGGGTTGGTATTTTGGGTTTTGGGGGGGGGGGGGGTTTTATGGGGTTGTTTTGTTATTGGGTTTTTTATTTTTTGGGGGGGGGGTTAAAGGGGGGGAATTTGGGGGGTTTTTTTTTTTTTTGTGGGTTGGGGGGGGGGGGTTTTTGGGGGGGGGTTTGGTGGGGTGGTTTTGGGGGGGGGGGGGTTTTTTTGGTGGGGTTGGTGGGGGGGGGGGGGGGGGTTTGTGGGGGGGGGGGGGGGGGGGGGGGGGGGGGGGGGGGGGGGGGGGGGGGGGGGGGGGGGGGGGGGGGGGGGGGGGTTTGGGGGGGGGTTTGGGGGGGAAATTTTTTTTTTTTTTTTTTTTTTTTTTTTTTAATTTTTTTAAAATATTTTTTTTTTTGTTTTTTTTTTTTTTTTTTTTTGGTTTTTTTATTTTTTTTATATTTAATTTTTTTTTAAATTTTTTTTTATATTTTATTATTTAAAATTTTTTTTTAAATTTTACCGGGCATTTTTTTTTTATTCCCCTTTTTTTTTTTTTTCCCCAAAATTTTTTTTTCCCCCCCTTTTTGTTCCAAAGGGCTCGCCAAAAATCAAAGGGGGAAAGGGGTCAATTCCCCCCTTTTGCTGTAACCCCGGCCCCTTTTTTTTTCCCATGTAGACCGGGTTTTTAAGGTTGAATTAAAATCCCAAAAAGAATTTAACATCAATGTGAAATTTTAAAGTCATTTTAATTTTTCAATTAAAAAAACGCGTATTTAACAAATGTACTTCCCCCCTATAAAAACCAAAAAAAACAGGTTTGGGGGGATTAGCATTGGCCCCGGAAGAAAGTTGTGCCCCCCTTTTGTCTGTCGTCAATTTGGCCCCCAGAGGTTAAAGCGGGGCAAAATTCCAAGGGACCCAGGAAACAGGTTTTAGGAAGATAAAGGTAATATAAGTTTAAAAAAATTTACTTCCCCACGCCAAAAAAGTAAAAAAAGGATACAAAAACACGGGGGAAGGGGCACAAAATAAAATAAAAAGGGGGTTTTAAGGGAACCGCAAACAAAAAAACCCAAATGGTTAAACCGCAAAAATAACGGGGGCCAAACCGGGGGTCTTTTTAATTTAAAATAAATAAAAAAGGTTTTAAAGAGCTAAGCGTTCAAAAAGAAAATGAATATAAGTAAAGCGAACAAATTATTTTTAAATCAAAAAAACGGGGCAAAAAATTTAACCCAAAAACAAAAAAGGAAAGTTTAAAAGGAAAAAAAGGGGGAAAAGTGTTAATAAATAATACTTTGGAAAAAAACACTAAAAAGGGAAATTTTTCCCTTAAAAATCTTTACCCCAAAAACCAAAAAAAAACAAAACCTTTTGAAAATTTTTAAAAAGTAAATTTTTTAAAAACCCAAAACCCAAAAAAATATTTGCGTTAGTCAAAAACAAATTAAAGTGTAAAAAAAACCAGAAAACCCACCCGTTTTCTTAAATTTCAAACCAGAACCCCCATTTTCCAAAAATCCCCCCAAAAAATAACTAAAAATCCCATAAAAAACCCAAAAAAACCCTCCCTAGTAAAAAAGAAACCCCTTAAATTGCCCCCCCCTTTCCCAAACCCCCCCCCAAACCCCTTTAATACCCAAAACCCCTTCCCTTACCCCAAACCCCCCCCCCACCCCCCTTTTCCCAAATAGACCACCCGGGGCCCCCAAACCCCCCCACCCCCCAAACCCAACCCAAAAAAAACTTTTCCCCCTTGGGAAAAGTCACCTTTTCCCCCACTGGCCCCGGGGAAACTATTTTAAATTAAAAAACTAAGAAAAACCCCCCTTTTAAAAAAATTGCCCCAAAGCAAAAACCCCCCCCCTTTTCAAGGAAAAACCTTCCCCTTTTTTCAAAGTGTTTTTTGCGTTTATATGGGGTCTTAAGGGATATTGCGCGCACCAAAGGGGGAATTACCCCCGCTTTAGTCCTAATAAACAAAAAAAGACGGAAAAACAAATTTATAAATTAGGGAAACCGAAACCCGGAAGGGCTACGGACGCCCCTACCAAACCGGCAGCCCCGTTTAAATTTAGAACAATTAACAAACCCCCGGAAAAATTTTTTTTCCAATTTTTTACGAAAACCAGCCCCGGTTTAAAACCCTCTCGGGCTTGAATGGTTTTCCTAAATCCAAATAAAAATAAAACAAACTGGGCAAAATCCTGACATCGTTAAAAATTAAAAGGTTTTTAAAAACAATTTTCCCTCCCAACATCCCCTTTCGCCAATTTCTTTTTAAATTGCAGAGGAAAGGATTGCACAGCCCATAATTTCTGTTTTGTCCCCGTTACGGGGGCCCTGTAGAACAAAAAACCCACAACCCAAAGGGGCCAACAAACCAGCTAGCCACAGGCCCAAGAGTGGGGAAAAAGACGCCAAACGAAACAGACGTTCGTCGTTTAAAAGGGCCCCAAGCGTTTCAGTGCCAAACACACAAAAAGAACCAGAACCCCCACGAAAAGGGGCACCAACAGGGTACCACACAGGGAAAAACATTAAAGCCCTTTTTGCCACTGTTGGTCGTGCCGCACTTTAAATACCCGAACATTGACTGCCACAGCAGTCAGGCCAGGGGTTTTTCCCCATCAAGCATCAACACAGATTTGGGTGGATCAAGCCAAAAAACGGCACAAAACAATGACTTTCCCTCACCTCTTAGGTGTACATTCCCGATTTACCCAAATTTCCAAGTTCCCGCAAAACAAAAAGGATGGGGACCAAAACCTCAGTATTCGATAAAAAAACCCGGAAACCAATAAGAAGTCACAAGTCGACAAGGGGGGAGAGGGAGCCCCGCATTCCACATCATAACCTTTTGGGGATAAGGGGGGACCGCAAAGTTTTTAATTGTTGGTAAACCCTCTTGGGGCAAAATTTTGCCAAAACATCATAAAAACCAACGGAAAATCGTGCCCTAGGGCATCCCCGCAGATCCATTTTTCGGAAATTTTAAATCCTTTTTTTAAAACCGCCCTTAGAAAGACTTTTCCCAAACCCCTTTCCCCTAGATTTATTGCATAAAGACTTTAAATACAGCTAAAACAAATGATATTCAAATAAAAACCCCCGGGGCAGAAACCAATCCAAAATTTTTTTCAGAAAATGCTTTGCGATTGAACAGAATTGGAATCAAACAGTGAATTTAAAGGGATTTCCAGCAAGTACTAGAACATGAAGTGTTTTTTTAAAACCTGTCAATAAAAATTCCCCTTAAAAAATTTCAAGATTATTTTCACTGAGGCAAAACTTTTAAGATTTTGGGAAAGCCCGTTTTTCAAAGTCAAGGAAACAACCAATTTTTTAAGCCCCAAATTAATTTACAGTTCTGACTGTGAAGTTTCTGTTTTTGGATGCCCTGCCCAAAATTACCTTTGGCCCCGGGAAAGTAATGGGGATACTGCTGCCCCCACAAATGGGTTGATTTACGAAAAAGGCCCCGTGCTAGCCCGTGCAATAACAGGACAGGTCGGCACCGAAACCCTTTATCGTCCAAAGTTTTTGGGCACTGGGGGCCAGCCATCACATACGATTGTGGGAAGGAACAGACCGCAGAACCCCGACAAACGGTACAACCTGGAAAAAGGTGTAAAATGTTACCTTCCCTTTTTCGTCCCTTTAAATAAACATTTATGGACACCGTTACCCTGACTTAAAACAGGTAGACAATAACTGTGGGTTTTTCCCCCAAAAAAATGGGTCTCATGACAAGACGAAGGATCGTCCCCTTCAGAATCGGGAGGGAAGGCACACCAGTCCCCCTCAAAATCCACAACAGCTGGTTTAAAATTAAAATGAAAAGGAGAAAGTTTTAAAATGTATTTTACAATACAGTTTATCAGTAAAATGTCCAGACAGTCCAAAAAGTTTATTTTCACCCGGGGACTTTAAAGGTAAGCACTGTAAAGGCCATAAATATTTACATCAATGTTGTTTTTAAAGAAGCCCCTAGCCTTGGGCACAGATTCCCCCAAACGGGGTTTTCTTTTTTCGGTTTTTTTACCCTTTCCAAAATAATGATTTTCTTCTAAGATAACCTTAACCCTTTTCCTAATTCCTGATTTTTTCCTTTATCTCCCTTTGGGGGATTTTCTTAACATTTAAACACATAAGGGTAAACTCAAAATACAGCACTGGGCTGCACCCCGAGAATTAAAAGGAAAATTGTAAAACTTATAAAAATTAAAATTTTTATTTATTTTTGTGTTTAACTGTTTATTTCAAAGCAAGGGCAATTTTTTTTGTTGAACAAACGAAAAAACCCGCGATGCTTTGTATTTTAAAGTTTCTTAAAATAAGGGTATACTGGGCCTTCCTATTTGCAAAGATCTATTTTTAAAAGATTTGTCTGTTCAGCCAGGGACAATTTCGAAGAAAAGTTATGTCATTTTTAAAATTTTTAACACTACTAAAATTTATAAAAATTTAAAAACCCTTTTCGCATAATCCCCTATTTTTAAAACAACCCTCAAAAGACAATTTTACCCAACAAAATCCAGAAAAAACAAAAAAACCCTACACACCAAAAAAAAAAAATTGGAGAAAGTAATTTGAGGAGCACCAAAGACCACCCAAAAAAACAAAGCCGCAACTGTGGATGGCCACAACGGAAAGGGGGTGTTTTTGCCTGTGGGAAAATCAAAATCAAACCTTCCCTAAAGATATTGGGGGAAAAGGTCAATTTCCAAATGACCTTTCAGAATTCCCGTTGTAGTGCCAATTTTGGAAAAAAGAAGGGGTAAGGAAAGATTAAAAATCTACAGAGGGATAAAAGGGAAAATTAAAAATCAAAAAGGAAAAGGGAAAAATTAACCTCTAAAGAAAGGGGAAAAACTCTTTTCCAAAACACGTTTAACCCCGACACATTTTAAAAGGTCAAAATTTAAAAAAAAACCGGTTTTTATGACCATAATGGAGATTAAATTTAAAAAAAAAGGAAATGATACAAAAATGCGATTTTTTTTTTCCCAAAAAACTTTGCAAGAAAAAATTGAAAACCAAGGCAACTCCCCTCTGGGTCTTTGTTGGGGTCAAGGGCAAAAAAAAGCATTTGATTGGGGTAAGCATAATGAAAAATTGGGAAATCAAAAAGCCCCAAAAGAAAAACAAAAGTTTAACTTCTTGACAAAAAAAAAAACATCGATACAAAAAGAGTAAAGGGAAAGACCCCCAAGAAAACTTTCCAGCGGGCCATTTAACCTCTAACCCCGACAAAGGGTGCTGTCTATAATCCCCTCCTTTTTTATTTTCATTTTGAAAAAAAAAAAATTCAAGATACAGCCCGGGGTTCAAAAGCTTTGCATGAACTTTTTTTTTGGCTGAAGAACCAAAGATTTAAACCCATTATAACAAAACACAACTGCTAAAAGTTTTTAAACAAGTTAAAACAATGGCATTACAAAAACCCAAAACCAAAAAATACAAAGTCACATAATTTACATTCCTAGGAAAATTAAATTTTCCCAAAAAAAGGACACATTGAAAAGAGAAAAGGACCAAAAAAATTTTAAAGGGGGAAAAAGTTTTTTAAGCCTTTTTTGCAAAAAATGGGAAAAACAGACCACAGAAACTGGGGAAAAAAATTTCAAAACGCAAATGTTTTGACCTAAAAACGTTTTAAACCCTTTAAAACCCCCAAATTCCCAAAAAAAAAAAATCCCGGGTTAACTGCACACTGTTTTTTAAAACCTATATTGAAATTATCAATTTTAGAACGGACACCGGCAAAAAAGCTTAAGAAAAGCCACCCAAACCCTTTTAGGGGAAATATCTCAGAAGGGGGGTAAGGCAAGACAAAAAAAAGAATAGTTTAGAAAAAAAGGGGGGCAATATTGAAACCTTTTTTTAATGTGTACTCAATTTGGGCTTAAAGTCGGGTACAATTTATAAAAAAATTTTTCCCCCCGGGGGTAAAATCTAAATGGAAATTTAAAGTTATTTAAATTTTAAAAAACCATAGACGAAGGAGTGAGCAAATTGACCCTCTAATCTGAACAACATTACAACAAAAAACAAAAAATTTACAGGAGAAAAACAAAATTTTTGCTTGTGGCATTTTTTATGCTCAGGCTCCTGGTATTCGCCATTATAATCTAAAAACTTTACCACATGATAATCAAGGGATCATTGGGAGCCTGAAAAACGCCCAGGGAAAATGCGAAACCCAAAAAACTGGGGTTTTTGACAATGCCCCCACAAAAATTAAAACCCAAAATTTAAAACAAAAGCTTCCCCCCCTAAGACCCCGCAAATGTAAAATAAGACAGAAAAAACACCATATTTAAACCCGTTTGTTATTGGGGAACCAAAAGGAAAGTCCCACAAAAACCCTTTAAAGGGTAACACAGAACTTTTCATCCGGTCGTCTGTACAGTCCCGTCGTTGGCCCCATACCACATTAAAGGGGAAGCTTTCCAACACCGTTCAAATACAAAAAGAAGGTGGGGGTTTTTTTTTCCAGCAGTTGGGCCCCAAAACGAGGAAAGGGTTTTTTAGGCCCCCTGCTTTTTCTCTCCTGTCGTATTCCCGCCTTTGCGTCACCCAGGGAGACCACCTTTTAAAAAATCGCAGGGGAGGAACATTTTGGGTTTGAAATGCTTGTTTGGGGGCCCCCACTACCCAAACTATGCAGACGATTTTAAAAAAATTTGCGGGGCGCTTCTTTTGCAGAAAAGGGTAAATTTCAGCTGCCTCCTGGGGTTTGTTTCCTGCTTTTCACAAAATAACCAGTTGCCCCTGGTGATTTTTCCCGGCGCACAATTGCCTTTACAGCATATCGCCCCAATTTGACACCAAACAGAAACCGGAGGTGAAAAAAGTGTGGTTTGGGCCCATGGTTTTCGAATTTCATGCGGAACGTAGCTACGTTGCCCCTTCCCATTTTCCCCCTGAATCGTAACTGTAAAACAACGTTCCATTCCCATTCCCTTTTCTGTCTTTTCCCTTCCTTTGTTTTTTTCTCCTCTCCCCCCCCCTCTCTTTTCTCCCTTCCCCTCCCCCTTTTCCCCTCTCTCTCTCTCCTCTCCCCCTCCCACTCTCTCTCTCCTCTCTCTCTCCTCACTCCTCTCTCTCTCTCTGCCCGGCAGCTCTCCTCTCCCCTAAAAACCCCTCTCTCTCTCCCTCGTCACTGACGTCCCGGGGTCGTAGAATTTCCTCAGCAACAAAAAAACGCAGCTGCCTTTCAACCTATACATCTAAACTAGTCAATGTGTGTGGTGTGTGTGTGTGGGTGTGTGTTGGGGGGTTGGGGTGTGTGTGGGGTGTGGGGTGTTTTGAGTGTGTGTGTGTTGTGTGTTTTGTGTTTGTGTGTGTGGTGTGTGTGTGTGTGTTTTGTTGGTGTGTGTGTTGTGTGTGTAAACACAATGATAATTCGTGTTTTTTCTTTTTTTTTTCCCTTTTTTTTAAAATTATTTATATTTTAACAGTTCAAACAGCCAACCAGTTTTTTTTTTCTGTATTAAATGGGGATGATTTTTTTGATTTACTCTATGAACCTTTTTGATTCTCTCCCTTTCTTTTTCTTTATTTCCATTTTCTTTTTTTTCATTTTGTTTGTTTTCTTTTTGGTTTTCTTGCTTTTTCCCATCTTATCTGTTTGCCATTTTGTCCCGTTTGTTTTGGGTTTGGGTCTTATCGCTGTCGGGATTTGTCGCTTTTTTTCAAACTGGTATCCCAAAATTTTGCTTGGGATCCTCTTCTCCAAAAAAAGAAAAACGGCGCTTGATTTAAAGTTTTTTATTCTTTATTTATTTATGTCTTATTACATGAATTATTTATTTGTTTACAATGTTGATATTTCTTTTTATACATATGCGTTTATCATTACTGTAATTTCCTATTGTCGAAAGTAAAATTACTTTATTTATTTATCTATACATTTGTCTATTTGACTTCATATCATCTGTTGATTTTCTGTCTTCTACAGAATTTTATGTGTTTATGTCTTCAATCGACCCAATGTTTGCTACCCCCCCCCCTTTTTTTTTCTCTCTCTAATCATCCTTCTGAACTGCTCTTTTTTTTTTGTTACCTCTATTTATTATTTTTGGTTTAGTAGTAGTAATAGTAGCACAACTTCACGGCTCCCTGTATCAAAGCGCATACAGTACAAACTAGACACCATATGCTACAAAAGCCTCAATAACGCAGCCCCCGATTACCTGTCAAGCTTACTTGAGATCTATCTTCCCTCACGTACCCTCCGCTCTGCCTCCGATTCTCTGACTTTTCGCTTTCCACACACTAAGCTCAATACCTATGGTCCACGAGCCTTCTCTGTTTCTGGTCCACTTTCCTGGAACAAACTTCCTCTCTCAGTCCGTCAGCAACCTACTTTTGTCTCCTTCAAGTCCGCTCTCAAAACTCACCTTTTCTCCTCTGCATAAAATCCTGACCTCACTCAATCCCCTCTGCAGCCTGTCTCCACTCGGAGGGGAATCACATTGTAATATATAATTGTATATAATATGCTCTCTATAATTTTCCATTGCTTTTATTCTTTCTCCCCAATTATAGCCGTGTGCGTGTGCGTGGTGTGAGTGGTGTTGTTGTGTGTGTGTGGCGTGCGTGCGTGCGTGCGTGCTGTGCGTGTGTTCTGTTTTAGCGCTTAGATTTGATTTTATCAAGATTTTGCGCTATATAAATAAAATATTGTATTGTATTGTATTGTAGTAGTGGTAGTAGTGGTAATTGTTGTAGCATTGTTTATATTTTTGTGTGTAATCAGAATAGCCGCAGTGAAAATAGTGACAGCAAGTTGATTTCTCTTCTTTGATTTGATTGTAAGAACATTAGTCTATTTGAACGCTTGATTTATCTTCTATAATTTTTTTCACATGTAATGTTTCTTCTCCCTCTATTTCATTTATTTTGTTTTATCTTATTACCAATTTTGTTTACTTTGTTTTCCTCTCCTCCTCCTCCTCCTCTTCCTTCTTCTTCTTCGTCTTATTTTTATTATTATCACTATTAACATTATCTTTCTTTCTTTATTTACTTACTTATTCATTAATTTATCTACCTGCTCATCTATCTATCTATCTATACTATCTACCTCTCTATCTATCTATCTATCTACTCTAAGTGCTGACTGTGTACGTTTCTTGATTTCATTGTAATGTTATCTTAATTCATAGTATTCAACATGTATTTTCCTTAAGCTGTACTTGTTACTGTAAACAAATGTCATGTGTATAGAATAGCAACGGCAAGTTTGAAAAATGGCTTCTAGCCAATAGCTTTTACCGTTGGAAAATAAAGCATCATTGTCATTGTCATTGTCATTGTCATTGTCATTGTCTCTCTCTCCCCCTTTCTCAGTCCCTCTCTGTTTTTCTGTCCCTGTCTCTGTCTCTCCGTGTCTCTCTCTGTCCTCTGTCTGCTTCTGTTGTCTGTTGCTTGTATGTCTGTCTGTCTGTCCTTCTTCTGTCTCTCTCTCTCTTTCTCGTCCTATTTTCTCTCTCTCCCTCTCTCTCTCCCACCCTCTATCATTCTCTCCATCTCTGTCTCTCTCTCTCTCTCTCTCTCCTCTCTCTCTTTCTCTTCTCTCTCTTTGTGCATACATGTAAGGGCGGGTGGTGTGTGGTGTCACTGAGTAGTGCACACCAGTACTATTAGAAAATGTTTGATGATTGTTGTAATTATTAGTGTCTTAAACCCAGCTGACTGCTCAAAGCCATACCAGGACTATAACTATCTCAAGCAAAATACATTCTTGAACACTTGGATGGAAAAACGGAAAACTTGAAAGAAGCTGAAATACACATATCATTGCAATCACACCACATGATCTTAGGAATGTCCCTGGCGCTTGCCATTCCATCAAATGTATCAGCAGGGGGATTACAAAGCTTGAAAACAAACGTAGAAACATAACTGTGTACATTAAAACATTACAATCTGGCCTATAGTACCCAACATTGCCGTCAAGAGGTTCGCATTTTCTTAGAGCTAAAAATGCAATGTATAATACATATACCCAATTGTAAATCCTGATGGACAGAAAGGTTGTCAGGCTATGGAAAACAAAGGTGAGTGAACAAAGAAGACAGGAAAATGAGAAAGGAAGAGAAGACACAATGTAGAAGAGGTAGGGCAGAAACAAAGGGAGTGATAGAAAAGTATACATGTCTGGCACATCATTTTTCAGAAGGTGGGGATACAATATCTATTGAAAGAGCCCCAGCATCCCGACAGGATGTAGAAAAAGGTATATGCATTAGATAGTAACGGAAGATCTAATACCATCAACGCCACTTGCTCCATATCAAAGGTTTTTGGCAAGTTACGTAAAATACTTAAAAACTATTTGTGGGCAATAACTAAACGAAATATTATCATATACATGTAGTCCAAAACATTTCCAGTCAAAGAATACTAATTCCAACCCAAGAGTTTCACTACAGCTTTTTTCGCCTGGCACTGGTGAACTTGACCCCTCAGTGTCTTTGAATCTCAGTCACAAAAGATTTACCCTTACCAAGGCTCTTCTTCATTACATGAATTTCCCTACACTAATATGACCTCACATACGTGAAGAATCTGATCATCTGGCCAGGAAGAAGAATACAACGATACGACAGGAAATAACTGTATGGAGGTGAAGAGAAGCGTTTTGGAAGGACAGAAGACGATATTCAGAAGACGTAGAAAAGGAAGCCCTCAAGAAGCACATAAACAGGAGATACAATCCAGTATATACGATAACCAAGATCCCCATTGTGGCTATGGCAAAAATGGGAACATTCTTAAAAAATAACAAAAAGATCAGCTTTGTGGGTGGCGAAAGCATTTCCAAAAAGAAAGTCTCAGTAGACAAGATCTATCAAAAGCGTCAAGTATACCACAAACAGAACAAGGGATGTTGGAATCACAGCTGGCATGCTGGAATATTAGCGCAGAAGTTCTCAAACTGTCATCTCTACACAAACAGCAACGAGAAAGTCTCTGCAAGGGCTGCATTGGCACCAAGAGTCTTCAACAGACTCACAGCAACATGTGAGTGTTTTCATCATTCACACGGCACCAAGCTGAAGAACAATTCCAATATCCTTTCAGTTGTACTCTATGCTTTGGAGACATGGCGATGTGACATCAACAGTCGCTCTAGGGTCTGTGAAAAAGACGTCTATGACAAATCTAAAAACTACGTGGAGCAATACATCTTTAATATACACACCTCGTTATCAAATGGCTGACCATATCGATTTTACAATGTTATGTTAAACTGTCGAAACAGCGGTACCCTGATGCAACCACCATTTCTGTTTGTTTGTTTGTTTGTTTATTGTTTGTTTGTTTGTTTGTGTTTGTTTGACTGTCTGTCTGACTGTCTGTCTATTGGCTTTGTATTTTTACTGGATTTTGCTGGTTTTTGATTTTGTTTTCATTTCTCTTGTTTTGATTTTCTAATGGCTGCGCTGAAAATTAAGTAGCAGAAGAAAATACCTGCAAGCAAAACAACTTTCCAGTAGTATCATGAAACTTGGCAAAGAGAAGAAAAAAGGAAAATTCACAAACAGAGAAAGAATCAACAGAATTGAAAGAAAGAAAGAAAGAAAGACAGACAGAAAGACAGATGGATAGAAACAGAATTAAAAACACAGGAAAAGACAGACAGAAAGAAAGAAGAATAAAGAAAGATAGATAGAAAGAAAGAAAAAGAAAGAAAGACAAAGAGACAGACAGAAGAAAAACAAAGAAAGAAAAAAAAAAA
>JAPXFY010003269.1:0-22478 GCA_030674185.1 Monoplex corrugatus
AGTGAAACAGTGTGAACTGTTCTCCGCAAATACACTTGATATTTTTACAATATTTTGTCTTCAACGCGTTTAGCTGAATACGAAAATGAACAGCAACAATTGATCTCGAATGATATATGGAAGAATACTGCAATTTTTTACATACATTTTGAAAAGAACGTTTTATCATTTGTTGTGTCACAAACTTTTCATTGAATTGTTCATGAAAACGAATCCATGAGGCTGATTCTAGCAAGCCGCAAGCTTCTTTTACGGAAGTTTTAATACGTAATTCTATAGTATTATCAGTGTTGTGTGCACCTTGCTTAGCTGCTCTGTCTACTACTTCGTTGCCGTGAAGACCAACGTGAGAAGGCACCCAGCATAAACTGATATATGTACCTTTTGTCCTTAAACGATGTATAAGATGATTTGCCTCAGTAATTAAGTCAGGTCTTGTGTCTGTATCAAAAGACTGTAAGGCATATAATACTGATTTTGAATCAACAAAGAGAACTACTTTGACAAATACAGGTTTAAGGTCTACTAAATAATGCAACGCTTGTATAATAGCGACTAATTCCGCTGTAAATATAGATATATTTGGCCCAATGAAAAATGACTTTTGTATTCTAAATTTTGGAACATAAAACGCTGCTCCAGCAGATTTATTTTCTAATACTGACCCATCGGTAAAAATATGGAGGTGGGTACGGTAATTTTCATCGACGTGTTCTCTCGCTGTGCATATCGAAATGTTAATATTTTCATATTTCTTAGCATCTGTATAATCAATATCAAAAGTGGCTTTAAGCATTTCCCATGTAGGGATAGGCGTTGTGGATGGGGTCTCAGCTATTTCATCCAAATTTATGTTAGACTGTTTGACTAAGTCAGAGACATAAGTTGCAACAGTCATTTGTGATGAAATGTTGCTTGCTCGTTTTGGAAAGTCAACATCAGACCTTAGTTTAATTTCCTTGCTCACAAAATTGTCCGTTTGTGAAGTAGTTCTGACTGCAAACTTTGCTGTCGCTAGCTCACGATATTTGTTTAGAGACAAAATTCCAGCAACTTTGTACGTTTCCAGATTTGAAGCATGGACTGGTACACCTAGTGCAATTTTAAGACTTTTGCAGTCTAAGCTTTGAATCTTCTTTAGTAAATATTTTGGTGCACTGAAGAACACCTCTTGTGCATAGGATAATTTAGATCTTACAAGTGCTGTTGATAGATGAAGTAGTATGTTTGTATCCATTCCCCAGGGTAATCTGCTTATTATCTTTAGAAAATTTAAGGCTTTTCTTGCTTTTGTTAAAACATAATCAAAATGGACATTCCAGTTTAATTTCGATGTTATAAAAACTCCCAGAAATTTTACAACCTGTTTGTAATGTATCACTTCACCATGCAGTCTGAAAGTAGGCAACTTATTTAAAGTACCACCAGGATTAAATAGCATCATGTTAGTTTTTTCAGTTGATAACGATAGACCATTTTCTAACATGTAATTTCCAAGACTATCAAGATCAGATTGATACACCTTCCTGATGTAATTCTGTGCTCTCTGGGGAGTTGTCTTTTTTAAAGTAATATTCATCCATATGCATATATCATCAGCGTACTGTACCAAAACAACACGATTTGAGAGTACATTAGGAAGATCATGTATAAGGATATTAAATAATATAGGTGCTATCACTGAACCTTGAGGAATTCCCATATCAAGACATCGTGAAGTAGAATAACTTGTTCCCACTCTTGCCTGAATTGTTCTATTGGCTAAATAGGACTTGATATAATTATACATATTGCCAGACAGACCAATAGATTTCAGCTTGTACAATAATCGTGTATGCCAAACTTGATCATAAGCTTTTTTCACATCAAAAAAGGTTGCTAAAAGACTTTTTCTACGGGCAAATTGTTGTTTTATCTGAGTTGTAAGTTTAACCAGGTGCTCAACTGTGGATCTCCCTTTTCTGAAACCTGCCTGGTTTACCGGAATAACGTTATTTTTATCACAGTAATGTATAAGTCTGTTCAGGACCAATCTTTCCATTAGTTTGCTCGTATGGGACGTCAAAGCAATAGGTCTGTAACTGTTTTTATTGTTTTTAGGCTTTCCTGCTTTTAATATGGGTATAACAACAGACTTTTGCCATACCTGTGGTACAGTTCCACTCACCCAGCATTTCTGAAAAATTTTGTGTAAGAATATAATATAATTTTCTGGAAGATGCTTAATCATTTCAGTTGAAACTGCATCGACACCTACCGAACTCCTTTTGTTGTGTAGAGACAAGATAGTGTTTTTTAGCTCTTCTAGGGTGATCGGAGAATTAAACCAGCAATCATTCTGAGTTATTGGATCATTGAAGATAGGGTTGTTAGCTGCCGTTTCTCTGTAGTGTTTGCAGTTAGGAGACAACCCATCTACTTTACTATTTTCAGCAAAGAGTTCTACAAAGGTTTCAGCTTTGTCCATGTCGGAAGGAAATTTGTGGCATGTATCAATCATTATTGGAAATCTAGGTAAGTTGGCTCCGTTTTTCATTTGATTCATTTTTGTCCAGACTTTATGAAAATCCTTAAAATCTGAAATTTCTTTGGTGCAGTATGATGCCCAATAATCTTTCTTTGCTTCAGCAATGATTTTATTACACTGGATGTTAGCTTTTTTCATTTCCATGTGATCGTCCGGTTTTCTGCTTTTGATGTAGATTTTGAATTTATCTTTTTTATACTGAACTGCTTTCTCACATGCCTCTGTCCACCAAACATTACCCAAACGATTATTAGACTTAAAACTTTTGAGTTTCGGAATGGAGAGGTCTGCAGCAGCTAGAACTGACTCCTGGAACTTAGAAAACATAACGTCTACATTTTCACTTTCATAATGCTTATATTCATGTTTAGCAAGAGCAGTCTGAAACATGGTCCAATCAGAACGTATGTAATTATATTTTGGTATAATGTCAGGAGTGCTGTCTTTCATCCTGATGTTGTCATTTGTTATTGTTATGATGATAGGTAAGTGATCACTTCCCAAAGTATCTCTGTGAGTGTCCCAGGTACAGCATGGTACTAATTCTGGTGATATTAGTGACAGATCGATGGCTGTTGCCCGGTGTTTGGAAACATCAGGAATTCTGGTGACACTCCCATCATTCAAAAGGTAAAGCGCACTGTCAACTATGTTTTCTACTAAACGATTGCTTGTAACAGTACAACAATCTTTTTCCCAAAACGGGGAGTGGGAATTAAAGTCTCCACCTATTAGCCATCTACCGTGCTGCAGATCCGGAATCGTACGCAGCCATTCTGTATTGTGGTCATTTGGACCTGTTGGCAGGTAGACTGACAAAACGTTCAGGATGAAAGAATTACTGAATTGTACTGTGGCAGCACAAGCGTGTAAGTCTTCAGTGGATGTTAAAACTGGGGAATTAAATATGTGATACTGTAACTCTTTAAGTATATATATCGCAGTAGCTACCTTCTTCCCGGGATTTCCTAAGTCATATATTGGAGGATAATAATAATTTTGGAGGTTGGGAAGTTTGGTTGGGATAACATTAAGGGACTGCAAAATTAAAACTTCACACTGATTTGATGAGAGAAAATGTTCCAGGTATGCGGAATTGGTGGAAATAGATCTACAATTCCACTGCAAAAATTTGATTTGTGATTGTTGGCGCAGTTTCATTGTTGGCTAATCTCCTATGTTAAATTAAAGGTTATTTGTTTGATAATCACGAAGACTTTGGTTTTCTGCGTACGAGAAAAAATGGCCAGAAAGAAAACATTAACTACTTAGACTACTAATAAAAGGTAGGGGGGAAAATGTAGTTAAAACTATGGGAAAAAGTCCTTCTAATAGAGAAAATAGGTAGATTATGAACAGAAACAAATAACAAATAAATAAAACAATGGTATACACGCCGTCAAATGTACGGAGATTATAGTCTGACCGAGTCTTGATAGTCTGACTAAGTAAATTCTAGCGTTTGTATACTTTCATCAAGGGAATTGTCAGAGATGATGAGGAAAAAGTCCTGTGACAAGAATCGTTGATAACTGTAGATCTACTAAAACATATCATATTGCAGCCACCACGGTTCGTAGTTGTTAAAATGGTGGAACCTTCCTCGGGGGAATCTAGAAGAGTGTAGCCGTGAAGAACGTGATCGTGTTGTTCTCCTAGGGGTCTCCCAAAACAGATCCCGAACGTGTCTTCCCAGGTTCCCCGCTATCACGCTGCTTCCTCTGGCAGTGGGGTGTATATTGTCGTGAAGAAACTGCTGGTTGGTGCGAAGGTTTTCGTGGGAGACAAAAGATACGTTTTTGATGTCAACAAGCTCAGCAGATAAGAAAGCGTTGTACAAATTCCGCTGAACCTCCATACGTGCATGTCGTACAGGGGCGACCTTGCTGATGACTATCTTTGTGTTTGGGTATTTTTGTGCTACATATTTGATGCAAGTAGTAAGATGTTGAGTTGTTGTTGCGATATCTTTATTTAGTTCGTGAACACCACAATGGAAAACGATACAGTCCGCAGGAATGTCAAATTGAGATAGAGTCTTGTCTAAAGAGCCTTTTATGTCATTAATGTTATTCACAGCACACGAGTCTCCTACGAAACCGTAAGATCGTCCCAGTCTTCTTGAGTTTACATCTCTCAACACCGAATCGTGGACAGTCAGAACATACGGAAGGTCGTGGTTCATTTTACGTTGTTCTGATATCTGCGGAGGGTGTGACGTTGCATGTTTGCGCTGTGATGTGACGTCTTTAGCTTTTTTGATGTCATGATGATGTTGTCCTTTCCCGTCTTTGGTTTTCTTTTCGGGCTCTGTTTTCGCTTGCTTTGAGTTATTCCTGCTACATTTTGTTTCGTTTGACTTTTGTGGCTGTTGATCGTCCTGCCTGCGTGTGTGTTTTTGTTTAAGAACGTCTGCGTACGTGGGATTTGTGGATTGGAGATCTGTCTGTGTCTGGCCGTTCCTGGTGATCTTAATGGTGGCGGTTGCTGTCGACCGGGCCTCGATCTGCGCATGCACAGACCTTTCTAAGGAATTAACTTGCTGGCGCAGATCTAATATGATGTTTCTGAGGTCAACTATTGTACTCACGAGTTCCGCAGGGCTGAGTACAGGTGTGGTGTGAGTTGTCTCACTCTGCGTGCCCGTGGTAACCGCGGTCGACGCGCCATTTGTGGAGACAGTCTCTGCCTTTTCGGTCACTTCTCCCTTGTTGTTGGTCGTTGGCTTCTCCGTTGGTTTCTCCTGATCGGCTGTTCCCGCTGACGTAACTTCTTGTTTCTGTTGAACAAGGCGGACTCTTCTCGTCCTGGTCATATTGGACTAATCCATATTATCTCTTGACTGCTGAAATGTTACAAGTTAGGAGTCTCCGCCATCTTGAATCGTGTGTCTACATATTTGATGCAAGTAGTAAGATGTTGAGTTGTTGTTGCGATATCTTTATTTAGTTCGTGAACACCACAATGGAAAACGATACAGTCCGCAGGAATGTCAAATTGAGATAGAGTCTTGTCTAAAGAGCCTTTTATGTCATTAATGTTATTCACAGCACACGAGTCTCCTACGAAACCGTAAGATCGTCCCAGTCTTCTTGAGTTTACATCTTCGGAGGCGCCCCGACGGACGGCCAGTCTAAGGGATCAGTGACGGTGACGGTGAACTGCTACAACAACTACTACTACCACTACTACTAAACACAATAATAATAAATGGAGTGTGTGTGTGTGGTGTGTATGTGTGTGTGTGTGTGTGCGGCATGGGAGGGTACAACATCGCTATACATTTAAAATTCCACCCCCCCCCCACACACACATATATATATATAGTGTATGTGGGGGTGCAGCCCAGAAGAAGAAGAAGGCAGAGACAACAGTTACATTTGTTATCAGTCTCTGTAAAAAAATTAATAATACTGAAATTGTGGTTTTGGTCCTGGGGGTTGTGGTAGTGATTGTAATGATGGTGACAGTGGTGGTGGTAGTTGTAGTGACGTGTGTGTGTGTGTGTGTGTGTGTGTGTGTGTGTGTGTGTGTGTGTGTGTGTGTGTGTGTGTGTGTGTGTGTGTGTGTGTGTGTGTTTGTGTAAGAGGTTGCATTTGATTAAATCAGATTGGATTAAATGGAACATGTGGTCTCACATTACGTACAATGTTTAACAGCAGTATATTGATTTTGTATACTTGACACAAGCAGGTCAATAACACTGATATTATTTTCCTAATTTTCATCTTTCTTACTATTTTCCTAATTTTCATCTTTCTTACTATTTTCCTAATTTTCATCTTTCATACACATGAAAAATTAGTTATCAAAGAAAAAACAGTAAAGCCATATTTACCATCTTCTTATTTGACAAATTAAACAAGAGAAGAAAACCCTGTCTTAAAACAAGCAAACTAATCTTGTAACAGTTATGACTGTGAGCCAGAGTTAAGTCCCTGTAATTACACTGGCATTGTTTCTTCATTGTCATGTCTTTCTCAGAAAATAACCTTATGAGTCTCTCCTGGCATACTTGAGAGTACCAATGAATGTAAACAGGTAAACTAATACAAACTGATACATGGACACAAAATCCCGCAGTGCAGTATTCAGTCCTGATCAGGTTCACAACCATTAACTTAGCCGAGCAATTCATTCTCTCTTACTCTTTTCTTTCCTGTTCTTTCTTTCTTTCAAATGAAGGGTTTTTTTTTAAATCTCCATCCTTCCCGTTGGGTCCGTACATCACTGAATATTTCACCAGTGATCTGATGTTGTCAATAAACATTTCTAAGTTTCTTGACGATTTATTGTCTCTTTTTTTTCAATTTTGTGTTTGGAGATTTTGTTTTTTGTTTTGATTTGTTTTGGGGTTTGAGGTGTTTTTTGGGGGAGGAGTGTTACTTTCCCTGTTTTATTTTCTGTCCCAGTATGTATTCATGCTTAAGGCGTAATGGATTTAGCCTAATATTTGGCTCTTCTTCTTGTTGTTTTTGTTGCTTGTGTTGTTTGTTTTTTCAGTTTTTGGTTTTGCTTTTGTTTTTCTTTTATTTCTCACCAGTGTCTGTAACTTTGTGATGCACAGTTTTATTTATTTCATGTTATTCTATTTTTATGTCCAGTAATTTATTCATTGTTTACACAGAGCCATAACAGGCTTCAATTACTTTATGTATCTGTCTTGCGCACGTTTTCAACAGGAGGTAGTCTGACACACTCTCTGTTGAACATCCCAGCTGCTGTTACTCAGATTGTAATACCAGACATTAACCAGAAATTAATGAGCGCAATGACATAAGGGTTCAAATGGAACAGATACAAAATTGAATAAAAAAACTGAAAATATAAAAGTGTAAAACACTCCAGCAGCTGTTACTCTGATTGTGGTACCAGATATTATACAGAAATTGCCATGGTGATGAGAATGGCGATGATAGTAAAAAGAGTCCCATTTTGGGTTGAGGCTGTTTGACAGCTCTGTACTCTATGCTTACTTTCATGATATATCCTTGTGTCGACCAGGCCTGAGAGATACAGGCGTTGTGTGTTGTTGGTCAGGAAAGATGAGCAGCTGCCTTAGTGACGCGTCTGTAAAGTGGATGAGACTGACTGTGTGGTCCCTGTCTTTCCAGTGAGCCCATAGCATGGCAAACACTGGGTGGTCCCTGTCTTTCCAGTGAGCCTATAGCTGGCTAACACTGGGTGGTCCTAGTCTTTCCAGTGAGCCTATAGCTGGCTAACACTGGGTGGTCCCTGTCTTTTCAGCAAGCCCATAGCTGGCTAACACTGGGTGGTCCCTGTCTTTCCAGTGAGCCCATAGCTGGCTAACACTCTGTGGTCCCTGTCTTTCCAGTGAGCCCATAGCTGGCTAACACTGGGTGGTCCCTGTCTTTCCAGTGAGCCCATAGCTGGCTAACACTGGGTGGGAGCCAGTCATTGTTTGGACTGATGGGGTTTAAACCCACACCCTCCCAATCAGTAGTCTGTGTCATTAACGCTTTGTCTCCCATATCCTGTCCACCCCACCCCCCACCCCGCATCCGACATTGCCAACCATGCTGTAGGGTGAAGGGAGTCAAAGGGTTAAGCTTTTGCATTTGGTGGATAGGGTGTGAGAGTCAAAGGGTTAAGCTTTTGCAGTGGGTGGATAGGGTGTGAGAGTCAAAGGGTTAAGCTTTTGCAGTGGGTGGATAGGGTGTGAGAGTCAAGGGGTTAAGCTTTTGCAGTGGGTGGATAGGGTGTGAGAGTCAAAGGGTTAAGCTTTGCAGAGGGTGGATAGGGTGTGAGAGTCAAAGGGTTAAACATTTGTGATGATGACTCGTGCAGATATGTGAGTGGTCCTACATGATCAAATAAAAGCTTTACCATTGGGGGCAGGGGAAGAGTTTCTTTGATTTCACTCCCCTGTTCGTCATCACCTGTCTGTTGTGTGTGACATTTCTGAACTCCTTACGTACTCTGTGCCCTAGTTACATCCCTACCCAGCCCCCCCCCCACATACACACCCTACACACACACACACACACACACACACACACACACACACACACACACACACACACACACACACACACACACACACACACACACACACACACATTTCCTCGCGCTTTTTTTTTCAGGGAAAGGTACTTGACCTGGATCATGTTCAGTGAAGCAAATGACGAAAGTAAACAGCGTTATTGACTCAACTCCTTCCCAACATCTCTCCATCCACTCCTCCCTCCCTCCCTCTTTCTCTATCTTCATTCCTCCATCTCCTTCTTTCTCACTCTCTTTCCCTCCTCTCTCCCGGTCTCTCTCTCACTGTTGTACAATACAGTAAGTTCTTTTTGTCTTCAGTTCCTCAATCCAGCCTAAAATCATTGTTAACATTGTGGTAAAGGCTGTTGGCCTAAGTCAGTAAAGAGAATCTTCGATCTCTCTCTCTCTCTCTCTCTCCATATATATATATATATATATATATATATATATATATATATATATATATATATATATATATATATATCTATAATATATCTATATATATATATATATATATATATATATATATATATATATATTATATATATATATATATTGGTGTCTGGTTACATAATCGCTGATTATAATCCACATGTGCTACTTTCCTTGATCTTCCATTTAAAATTAGCCAATCGATTCCAGTTATCTATGACCTAGGACTCGTATGTTGCTTAAAGTGTTGAGTGTTTCTAAGTTTTTAGTGCCTTTTGTTGTTGCTGCTGCTGTCGCTGTTGTTGCTCTTACCTTCTCTGTCTGTCTGTCTGTCTGTCTCTCTCTCTCTCTCTTCTCTGTTTTTATTTCTTCTCTCTCTCGCTTTTTCTTTCTCTCTCTCTCGCATATCTGCTGTCTGCATTTGTCACCTTCTTCCTTCTGTTATTCATCGTATCCTTGTATTTCATTTTCCTTATCAAGAACAACAGTGCTTAATTATTGTTGCGATTCTTGATTTGTTTAAGTCTTATTACGTGATTTATTTTATACGTTTACACATGTATGATATGTCTATTAGACATATGCGTTTATCATTACTGTAATTTCCTATTGTCAAAAGTAAAAAATACTTAATTTTATTTATGTTTGCATATGTTTCTTTGATTTCATATCATTTGTTGATTATCTTTCTCCCACAGGATGTTATCTATCTGCGCTTTAAATCGACCAAATGCTTACGTGCCCATCTCCCCTCCCTTTTACTTACATTTTTAAATTGTTATCATAACCTCCATTTATTATAATTGTGTTTAGTAGTAGTGGTGGTGGTGGTAGTAGTAGTTATTATTGTAGTGATAATACTTCTTGTCGTAGTAATAATAGCTGTAGTAATAAAAGTGACAGCAGCTTGATTTCATCTTACTTTTTAACTGTTATTGTTACTCCATTTATTATTATTGTGTTTAGTAGCAGTGGTGGAAGGAGTAATAGTTGTTGCAGTAGTGATAATACTTGTTGTTGTGGTAATAATAGCTGTAGTAATAAAAGTGACAGCAGCTTGATTTCATCTTACTTTTTAATTGCTATTGTTACCTCCATTTATTATTATTGTGTTTAGTAGTAGTGGTAGTAGTAGTTGTTGTAGCAGTTCACCGTCACCGTCACTGATCCCTTAGACTGGCCGTCCGTCGGGGCGCCTCCGAAGATTTGACAACAGCCTTTCTCCACTCCTCCCTGCTCTCCGCTTTCCTTAGGGTCCCTCAGCTCCAGGCCCGTCCACTCTCGAATATTATCTTCCCATCTCTTCTTTTGTCTGCCTCTTGTCCTTCCTCCCGAGACTGTGCCTTGCAGGATTGTCTTGGTAAGGCCAGATGATCAAGTGATGTGTCCATACCATGTTAGTTTGCGTCGTCTTACTAAGGTCAGGAGGTCAGTGTAAGGCCCGATTTCATTTTGAATTCTTCTTTTGACTTCGTCATTCGTGATGCGATCTCTGTATGTGACGCCGAGAAGTTTACGAAAGCATCTCATTTCAATCGCCCTGATTCTTCTTTCCGTATCCGCTGTTAAGGTCCATGATTCGCAAGCGTACAAGAATATTGACATGACCAGGGAACGCATCAGTCTGATCTTTGAGCTGGTGGCGATGTTACTGTTGTTTCATATGGTTCTGAGCTTGGTCATTGCGGCTGTGGTCTGGGCTATTCTGGAGAGTATTTCGGGCTTAGATCCCTCATCTGATCCCAGGTATTTGAAACTGGGCACACTTTGGAGTTTTTGGTTATTGACCATTACATCAGCCGTTGCGAGTGGTCATTATTTTCGTTTTCTCGGCGCTGCTTTCCATGCCATAATCAGAGGAAGTCTTTCCAAGATGGTACACTAGGTTGATTAACTCTTGTTCTTTTCCGGCAAGGCCGTCAATGTCATCTGTAATACGTAGGTTAGTGATGTTTCTACCTCCAATGCTGATGTTCCTTCATGTTCCTCGAGTGCCTTCGTCATTATTCTTTCTAGGAAGATGTTGAAGAGAGCAGGGGAGAGTAGACAGCCTTGGCGTACTCCGACTGTCGTCTGGACGACAGTCGGACGACAGTAGCAGTTGTAGTAGTGATAATACTTGTTGTTGTAGTAATAATAGCTGTAGTTATAGTCGTGAAAGCAGCTTGATTTCATCTTACTTTTTTCATTGTTATTGTTACCTACATTTATTCTGATTGTGTTTAGTAGTAGTAGTATGGTGTTGGTAGTAGAAGTAGCTGTTGCAGTAGTGATAATATTTCTTGTTGTGGTAATAATAGCTGTAGTAATAATAGTGACTGCAGATTGATTTCATCTGACTTTTTTAATTGTTATTATTACCTCCATTTATCATTATTGTGTTTAGTAGTAGTGGTAGTGGTGAAAGTAGTAGCAGATGTAGTTGTAGTAATAATAGCTGTAGTAATAACAGTGACAGCAGCTTGATTTCATCTTCCTTGATTTGACTGTATGAACGTTGGTATGTTTGACGCTCGATTAATCTTTTAGAATCTTCTCACACGTACTTTTTCTTCTTTCTTCATTATATTTTTTATTTTACTTTACTTTATTGTACTTTTTCTTCTTCCTTTGATTTTAATTAATTCATTTCATATGATATTATTTAATTTTATTTATTTTATTTTATTTTATTTATTTTGTTTTGTTTTATTTTATTTCATATTATTTTATTTTATTTCATTTACTTTGTTTTCTTCTTCTTCTTCTTCTCCTTACTCTTCTTTTTCTTCTCATTATTATTATTATCATCATCATCATCGTCGTCGTCGTCGTCATCATCATCATCATTACAATCATCATCATCATCATCATCATCATCACCACCATCACTGAACTGAACCTACCCACTCAAACTTACTGCACACGTGACATGTGTACGTGTCTCACTCTTCATGTTGTCTACAACAGGGGAAGAAAGACTTGTTCATTTATTGATGTTTTCTTTCATTTCACTTAGGATGCGTGGATGGCGTTTCACAATGACCACAAAGCTGTGGGAAAATACCTGAAGCCACTGCTGGTTGGGCTGTTGAAAACAACGGACAGGAAGGAGGTATGTTTGAAGTAATATTTGTTATTTGGGAAAGCAAAGAAGATACGTTCACAGGGAAAAAAAGTTGGACAGAATCTATCAATGCTGTGATTTGTTTCCAATTTCATATAGTATTGTGTGTGATCGTTTTTGTTATTTTTGATGCTGTTAATTGGATGGTCTGCTTTCTTGAATGAATTTGCTGTGATAATATGACTGAAACTCAGTTCATATTGCCTGAAGCTACACTTTTTCATTGATGCGCTGATTTTTATTAAAACGATTGTTTGCCTTTTGTAGTATTTGTAAAGAGATGGGAGTATGTGCGTGTGAAGATTTTCAAATTGTTTTTCTGTTTTATTAAGTGATTAGATTTCATCAAATTTGTGTCATTGATATTGTCAATTTGTACTACTGGTGACAGCCTGTAGTCTTGTGGAATGATTGGTCTTGGTGTTAGCAGTCATTGGCAACATTTCACGACACGTCAACAGTGTCTATGGTGGCTGAAGAATCCTAACTAACGACTTGTGAATATGTAATGCTGAATATCAATTCTATTTTTTTCCCTTGTAATAAATGAAGAAATTTCCCCACTGTGTTGGAAAAGGAGAAACTTAAGTCTGGCTTTACTGTTTAGAGTGAACTGATCAAAGACTTCCGAGAGCTGAGAAGCAAGGCGGAAAAACTAGGATACTTCCGTGCCAGCCCCGTCTTCTTCTCCCTGGTGATCCTGCACATTGTGGCTCTAGAGGTTGCCGCCTGGTTCCTGCTCTACACTTTGGGTGCCAATGTGCTCAGTCTGCTGGCTGCCTCCCTCCTGCTGGCCACTGCTCAGGTGTGTTGTGATACACTGGTCCTCAAACGTGAAAGGTGTAAATGTTTGAGCTACCTGTACAAAAAGTGTCACCTGTGTGAGGGTCAGACCCACAACTCCTGTGTTAACAGCAAGGTGCTTTAGGGTCAACTGGGACAACAGAATCATCTCCAATATCTCGGCTGAACCCTTGTGAAGAACATTATTTTGTTGAAAGCTGAGTCATATGTACTGAATTACACACATTTATAAAATAAAGTATCACACACACACACACACACACCACACACACACACACACACACACACACACACACACACACACACACACACACACACACACACACACACACACACACACACACGCATACGTATATGTGTATATATATATATATATATATATATGTGTGTGTGTGTGTGTGTGTGTGTGTGTGTGTGTGTGTGTGTGTTCGTTCGTTGCTTGATTTAACGTCTTTTCACTATAAGTGATATTAAACGGATGTGTGTGTGTGTGTGGTGTGTGTGTGTGTGTGTGTGTGTGTGTGTGTGTGTGTGTGTGTGTGTGTGTGTGTATGTTTGTATGTGTGTATGTTTGTGGCAAAACAATTTGTTTCCCACAAACGTGGACAATTGATGGGCATCAGCAGGTTAAACTGACTGATTTACAATAATTTTAATTATTGGTATGTAAGGCAGCAGTGAACAGGGCATTACAGACCTCAGCTGATTTTCTCTGGCCACCATTATGGGGGTGCCCATGTCCTCCCGCTTGCTGTGTTGCCTTTCATGTCACTGAAGAGGGGCAGGTGTCTTTTTACAGCTGGCAGATTCCCTGAGCCTGCACAAAGCTCTGGCAAGATCTTGAAATGGGGAAGAGGGAGAGAGAGACCTATGAAACACTAAGCTGACACCACCAGAATGATGGAAGCAGAAAGATGGGTAGTGAACAGGCCAGGTTTTTTTTTTAATGTTTTTGATTAGGATTGGATTTGACTTGTCAGATCTTGAGTCTATGAGGATGTGTATTGAAGTCAAGACATGTATCAGGTCACACGTCCATCTGTAAGCATGCACAGTGCTGAACCTCAGCTTTTGAGAGTGGGTGTTCTTATCACACTTCACTGTCTCATCCAGATGAGAAAAAAGGACAGATATAGTCAACCTCTTATGAGAACTCAGATTATTCTCTTCATTTCTATCTTAGGAAGGAATTCTTAGTTTATTCCACTGAAAAATGTTTACAAGTGTTGGCTTTGGTTTGTTGATGTTTCTGTAATATTGAGTGTGCTTTGTTTTTCTTTTCCTGTAATATCGACTGCGTGCTTTGAACCACTGAAATAAAAGTGTGAAAAGGGAGAATGCAAATAGGGAGACCTGTCTTGTTCCTCTAACAGTGCAAGCAAATGTTTTTTTTAAAGTTGTGTCCTATATAGGCTAGGCACAAACAGGTTGTCATGAACTGAAGATAATGGAAGAAATAATTTTGTGGGTGCATGTTTGTATGTGTCCATATGTGTGCATACATGTGTGTGTAATACGTGTGTGTGTGTGTGTGTGTGTGTGTGTGTGTGTGTGTGTGTGTGTGTGTGTGGTGGGAGGAGATGCACTTGCTCTTGTGTGCATCATGAATGTGTGTGACTGTTTCAGGCACAGGCTGGGTGGGCACAACATGATTATGGTCACCTGTCTGTGTTTAACTCGTCCACTTGGAACCACATTGTCCACATCTTCCTCCTCAATTTTCTCAAGGTGTGTGTGTACTTATTTACGTTAACGTTTGGTATTCGTTTCCACAAAAACCCTTTCAGTACAGCCCCATCAGACAATCTTCAATCTCTGTTGTTGTCTGATGACTTGTCTACAATCCAAGACAAACAATTATTTCATTATTGTTTGTTCGATACAAGAGTTGTTTCTTCTTTTGTTGGTATTAGATACAAGAGATTGGTATGTTCTTTTGTTGTTATTGTTTATGAGAGAGTGGTTCATGTTTTCCACAATGGTTAGTGTTCAATCTTGAGAACTATTTGTATAGAGTTTATTTTACATCTGTCCATGTGAGCAATCGTTACAAACCTTTGTCAGCATTTACGACACCACAAGTCTCAGCCTGAAATAGAACTGTATAGCCACGTCATCACTGTAGTCTCCTTTCTCCTCATCATGGCATTGTGTAAAATTGTCTCACATTCTGTGATCCTTCTTGCCCTGTTGTCATGGTGACGTCAGTGTCAGTGGGTCTGGAGGCGTGTTGGAGAGGTGACATGGGTGAGGTGGGTGTTCTGACAAATGAGCAATGCAGTGAATTAGGCAGCAAAAACAAACAGTTTAATTACCAAAAAACATTTTGTGTGCGCCAGGGTGCATCATCATCATGGTGGAACTATCGGCACTTCCAGCATCATGCCAAGCCCAACCGTATGTTCAAGGACCCAGACATACGTATGGACAAACTGCTGGTGTTGGGCAGAGTGCAGCCTGTGGAGGTCAGTTGGCTTATGGACAGGTTGTGTGTCTGAGTGTACCAGCACAGATTATAGATATGAACAATTCGTGTTGGGCAAAGTGCAACCTGTAGAGATGAGTTAGTGGTGTAGTTGTGTGTGTGTGTGTGTGTGTGTGTGTGTGTGTGTGTGTGTGTGTGTGTGTGTGTGTGTGTGTGTGTGTGTGTGTGTGTGTGTGTGTGTGTGTATGTGTATGTGTATATATGGTTGGTGTGTGTGTGTGTGTGTGTGTGTGTGTGTGTATGGTGTGTGTATGTGTATATTGTGTGTGTGTGTGTGTGTGTGTATGTGTGTGTGTGTGTGTGTGTGTGTGTGTGTGTGTGTGTGTGTGTGCGTGCGTGTGTGTTGTGTTGTGTTGTGTTGTGTTGTGTTGTGTTGTATTGTGTGTGTGTGTGTGTGTGTAAGTATTGATATAAAAATCATCAATGCAATAAGTCACTGAGATTCCCATTGACAAAATTCATATGGGAAATAAGTGTTGATACTGATTGGTACCTTAGCCATGTTTTTTGTCTCTTGGTGTTCTGTTGCAGTGGGGCCAAAAAAAGAAGAAAGGATTCTTTGGATTGAAGTTCAACTTCCAGCATAAGTATTTCTATTTTAGTAAGTGATAGAATGTTGTGATGTGATGGTTGATTGGGTGTGTAAAATGTTGTGATGACTGTGTGTAAAATATTGTGACGATTGTGTGTGTAAAATGTTGTGATGGTTGTGTGTGTAAAATGTTGTGATGACTGTGTGTGTAAAATATTGTGATGATTGTGTGTGTAAAATGTTGTGATGGTTGATTGTGTGTGTAAAATGTTGTGATGATTGTGTGTGTAAAATGTTGTGATGACTGTGTGTGTAAAATATTGTGATGATTGTGTGTGTAAAATATTGTGATGATTGTGTGTGTAAAATATTGTGACGATTGTGTGTGTAAAATATTGTGACGATTGTGTGTGTAAAATATTGTGATGATTGTGTGTGTAAAATATTGTGATGATTGATTGTGTGTAAAATGTTGTGATGATTGATTGTGTGTAAAATGCTGTGATGATTGTGTGTGTAAAATGTTGTGATGACTGTGTGTGTAAAATATTGTGATGATTGATTGTGTGTAAAATGTTGTGATGATTGATTGTGTGTAAAATATTGTGATGATTGATTGTGTGTAAAATATTGTGATGGTTGATTGTGTGTAAAATGTTGTGATGATTGATTGTGTGTAAAATATTGTGATGATTGTGTGTAAAATGTTGTGATGATTGATTGTGTGTAAAATGTTGTGATGATTGATTGTGTGTAAAATGTTGTGATGATTGATTGTGTGTAAAATATTGTGATGATTGTGTGTAAAATGTTGTGATGATTGATTTGTGTGTTAAAATGTTGTGATGATTGTGTGTGTAAAATATTGTGATGATTGATTGTGTGTAAAATGTTGTGATGGTTGATTGTGTGTAAAATATTGTGATGATTGATTGTGTGTAAAATGTTGTGATGATTGATTGTGTGTAAAATGTTGTGATGATTGATTGTGTGTAAAATATTGTGATGATTGATTGTGTGTAAAATATTGTGATGATTGATTGTGTGTAAAATATTGTGATGATTGATTGTGTGTAAAATGTTGTGATGATTGATTGTGTGTAAAATGTTGTGATGGTTGATTGTGTGTAAAATATTGTGATGATTGATTGTGTGTAAAATGTTGTGATGATTGTGTGTAAAATATTGTGATGATTGTGTGTAAAATATTGTGATGGTTGATTGTGTGTAAAATGTTGTGATGATTGATTGTGTGTAAAATGTTGTGATGATTGATTGTGTGTAAAATATTGTGATGATTGTGTGTAAAATGTTGTGATGATTGATTGTGTGTAAAATGTTGTGATGATTGATTGTGTGTAAAATATTGTGATGATTGATTGTGTGTAAAATATTGTGATGATTGATTGTGTGTAAAATGTTGTGATGATTGATTGTGTGTAAAATGTTGTGATGATTGATTGTGTGTAAAATAGTGTGATGATTGATTGTGTGTAAAATATTGTGATGATTGATTGTGTGTAAAATGTTGTGATGATTGAGTGTGTAAAATATTGTGATGATTGTGTGTAAAATGTTGTGATGATTGATTGTGTGTAAAATGTTGTGATGATTGATTGTGTGTAAAATATTGTGATGATTGAGTGTGTAAAATGTTGTGATGATTGATTGTGTGTAAAATGTTGTGATGATTGAGTGTGTAAAATGTTGTGATGATTGATTGTGTGTAAAATATTGTGATGATTGTATGTGTAAAATGTTGTGATGATTGAGTGTGCAAAATGTTGTGATGATTGATTGTGTGTGTAAAATATTGTGATGATTGTGTGTGAAATATTGTGATGATTGAGTGTGTAAAATGTTGTGATGATTGATTGTGTGTGTAAAATATTGTGATGATTGTGTGTAAAATATTGTGATGATTGTGTGTGTAAAATGTTGTGATGATTGATTGTGTGTAAAATGTTGTGATGATTGTGTGTGTAAAATGTTGTGATGATTGAGTGTGTGTAAAATGTTATAATAATTTAATAATTAATAATAATTAATAATTACAATATTTATATAGCGCAAAATCTTGATAAAATCAAATCTAAGCGCTGAAGCAGACACACACGCAAGCACACACGCACGCACACACACGCACGCACACACACGCACGCACACACACACACACCCCACACACACACACACACACACACACACACACACACACACACACGCATGGCTATAAATGGGGAGAAAGAATAAAATCAATAAAAGCAAGAATAAAAGCAATGGAAAATTATAGAGAGCATAGCATATACAATTATATATTATAACCATGTGATTCCCCTCCGAGCGGAGACAGGCTGCAGAGGGGGGGGGGGGGGGGGTTGATGAGGTTAGGATTTTATGCGGAGGAGAAAAGGTGAGTTTTGAGAGCGGACTTGAAGGAGACAAAAGTAGGTTGCTGACGGACTGAGAGAGGAAGTTTGTTCCAGGAGAGTGGACCAGAAACAGAGAAGGCTCGTGGACCATAGGTATTGAGCTTAGTGCGTGGAAAGCGAAAAGTCAGAGGATCGGAGGAAGAGCGGAGGGTACGTGAGGGAACATAGATCTTGACAGGTAATCGGGGGCTGCGTTATTGAGGCTTTTGTAGCACATGGTGTCTAGTTTTTACTGTATGCGCTTTGATACAGGGAGCCAGTGAAGTTGTGCCAGGAGAGGAGATATGTGGTCAGCTTTTTTCTTTTTGAGTACAAGGCGTACAGCATTGTTTTGAATGCGCTGTAGGATGTGAATGGTGGAGGCAGGAAGACCAGACAGGAGTGAATTGCAATAGTCAATGCGAGACATTATGAAGGAGAGAACGAGTTTTGCAGTTGTTTCGACAGAGAGATACTTCCTGATCAGCCTTATACGATGGAGATGATAGTAGCAAGATCTGGCAGTTTGAGAAAAAAAGTTGTTCATGGAGAGGGTAGAGTCAATGCAGACACCAAGGTTTTTAGCTGAATCAGAAATTGGGACTGATGTGTTACATAATGGGAGAGAAAGAGGAGGCAGCTGAGAAAGTTTCTGATGGGTGCCAGAAGTGGTGTTTTATAGAGTGGGAGTTGATGATGGTGGACAGGGGGAGGTGTAAAGAGTGAAAAGAACAGGGCCAAGGACAGATCCTTGTGGAACACCACAGGTCAGGTATGCAGGTTGAGAGTAAGTGCCATTGATGAGAACGGTTTGTTTTCTGTTTGATAGGTATGAAGTGAACCAAGACAGAGCAATGTCAGAGATGCCAAAAGTATGATGAAGTCTAGAAAGGAGAATACCATGATCAATGGTATCAAAGGCTGCAGACAGATCAAGGAGTGTGAGGAGAGAGACTTTGCCAGTATCAGTTGCAAGGAGGAGATTGTTGAGAATGTGTAGTAGGGCAGTTTCAGTGCTATGGCACTGGCGGTAGGCTGACTGGAAAGGATTGAGGAGATTGTTGGCAGACAGGTGAGAGTTCAGCTGGTTGAGGACGACTTTTTCAAGGAGTTTTGACAAGAAAGGGAGATTAGAGATAGGCCGGTAATTTTTCAGTTCATTTGGGTCTAAATTGTGTTTCTTGAGGAGAGGGTGAACAATAGCAGACTTGAAAGAATCTGGGACAGTTCCAGTTTGAAGAGAAGTGTTGATGATGTCAGTGATGAATGGGAGGAGAGTAGGGAGACAGTCGGCGTAGAGAGAACCTGGAAGAGGATCCAGTTCGCAGGTTTTGAACGACATAGATCTGATTGTGTTGAGAATTTCTTCTTGTGAGACTGGGGTAAAAGTAGTAAGAGGTGTGCCAGAGAAGGAAGGGTCAGGTGGGCATGGTTGACAGGGTGTCCTGTCAAGCCTGTCACGAAGAGTTTGTATTTTGGTGGTGAAATAGTTGGAGAATACAAATGGGAGTTCTTCATTTGTATGTTTTGTTGGGAGAGGTAAATCTTTTCGTGTGCCAAGGAGATGATTCATGGTTGTAAAGAGTTCTTTTGAAGAAGAGGCATTCAGGATTTTGGTTTGGAAATAGCTTGTTTTTGCTGATGCAATGAGGGTGGATACTTTCGTTTTAGAGGCTTGGAAAAGTTGCCTGTGTACAGTGAGTTTGGATTTGCGCCAGCGGCGCTCTGCTCTGCGGCGGGCACGTTTTGCACAGGCGATCTCATGAGTGAGCCAGAGGGTAGGGGGGCGGTCAGGTAAAAGACGGGTTGTGGCTGGAGCATGAGTGTCCAGAAGATGGTGGAGAGTAGTATAGAATTCATCGGCAAGGTTATGTGACTTTTCAGAAAGGAGACGGGAGGCATCAGATGAAAATGTGGAGAGGTCGATAGATTTGAGATTGCGTCGAGTCACTGTGCGCATGGTACGGGAAGGAGGAGAAATGTCGAGAGAACAGAGAATTGCAGAGTGGTCAGATGGAAGGGCTGAAGTTAGACGGGTAGAAAGAACTAAGCAGTTGTCAGTAGCGGAATTGTGGTGATCACGAGAAATGATCCAGTCAAGAATGTGACCTTTTTGATGTGATCATTGTGTTGTGATGATTGTGTGTGTAAAATGTGATGATTGTGTGTGTAAAATGTTGTGATGATTGATTGTGTGTGTAAAATGTTGTGATGATTGATTGTGTGTGTAAAATGTTGTGATGATTGATTGTGTGTGTAAAATGTTGTGATGATTGATTGTGTGTGTAAAATGTTGTGATGATTGTTGTGTAAAATGTTGTGATGGTTGATTGTGTTTGTAAAATGTTGTGATGACTGATTGTGTGTGTAAAATGTTGTGATGATTGTGTGTGTAAAATGTTGTGATGATTGTGTGTGTAAAATGTTGTGATGATTGTGTGTGTAAAATGTTGTGATGGTTATGTGTGTGTAAAATGTTGTGATGGTTGTGTGTGTGTGTAAAATGTTGTGATGGCTGATTGTGTGTGTAAAATGTTGTGATGATTGTGTGTGTAAAATGTTGTGATGGTTGTGTGTGTGTGTAAAATGTTGTGATGGTTGTGTGTGTGTGTGTAAAATGTTGTGATGGTTGTGTGTGTGTAATGTTGTGACGATCGATTGATTGTGTGTGTGTAAGAGTGCAAATATGAAATAACATTATCAAAATGTCCGTGATAATTGGTTTTGTGTGTAAGAATACAAATATGCGACAAAGCTGTCAAAATTTCAGTGGTCTCTACAAAAATTAATTATTGTGGGATTTTTCTGCCCTGATTGGCGTCTGCCCACAGCTGAGTGTATGCTCATTGGGAAGACTGGGACCATACAGTGGGGCCACCCCCACAGTATACATGCGTCAGTCAGAGTGTTACTCAGATTTCCTGACCAGCGCTGTAGTTGTATGCATCTTTCTGGTCTGGTTGATACCAGGATATATTATGATCGTAAGCACAGGGTACAGTCCTGTCACACAGTCTTCATCCTAGTTGGAACTCCATGGCATCCTAATCATGATCCCATTACAATGAAATTGCCAGTTATTACAGCATCGGGAAAATTGTCCCATGTTCATTTGCTCTTGAGGCCTTGACCTTAAGGTGAGCTTGCTTTTGGTTTCTGCTACTGCTTCCATGACTGAGGGGAATTCAAGTTGGGGTCTTTGGTGTCAGTAGTTCATGGGATACATTATTGGATAGGTATGGTGGTGGTCTCTTTATCAAGGTGTGTGGTGTTAGTAGTTCATGGGATACATTACTGGATGGTCATGGTGGTGGTCTATTTATCAAGGTGTGTGGTGTCAGTAATTCATGGGATACATCATTGGATAGGTATGGTGGTGGTCTCTTTATCAAGGTGTGTGGTGTCAGTAGTTCATGGGATACATTATTGGATGGTCATGGTGGTGGTCTATTTATCAAGGTGTGTGGTGTCAGTAGTTCATGGGATACATTACTGGATGGTCATGGTGGTGGTCTATTTATCAAGGTGTGTGGTGTCAGTAGTTCATGGGATACATTACTGGATGGTCATGGTGGTGGTCTATTTATCAAGGTGTGTGGTGTCAGTAGTTCATGGGATACATTACTGGATAGGTATGGTGGTGGTCTATTTATCAAGGTGTGTGGTGTCAGTAGTTCATGGGATACATTACTGGATAGGTATGGTGGTGGTCTATTTATCAAGGTGTGTGGTGTCAGTAGTTCATGGGATACATTACTGGATAGGTATGGTGGTGGTCTATTTATCAAGGTGTGTGGTGTCAGTAGTTCATGGGATACATTACTGGATAGGTATGGTGGTGGTCTATTGATCAAGGTGTGTGGTGTCAGTAGTTCATGGGATACATTATTGGATGGTCATGGTGGTGGTCTCTTTATCAAGGTGTGTGGTGTCAGTAGTTCATGGGATACATTATTGGATGGTCATGGTGGTGGTCTCTTTATCAAGGTGTGTGGTGTCAGTAGTTCATGGGATACATTACTGGATGGTCATGGTGGTGGTCTATTTATCAAGGTGTGTGGTGTCAGTAGTTCATGGGATACATTATTGGATAGGTATGGTGGTGGTCTATTTATCAAGGTGTGTGGTGTCAGTAGTTCATGGGATACATTATTGGATAGGTATGGTGGTGGTCTCTT